>JANBTT010000147.1:0-35348 GCA_027578915.1 Coemansia sp. RSA 1200 | reverse complement strand
CACGGCTGGCAAAGCTCATCTGTTGAATTGCAATAATAGTTAAATGTTTAACTGTATTTATTAAGCTGTATAAAGCCTAAAAATTTGAAAAAGGTGACAAGGGTAAAGCAGAATATAGATCCTACATAAACGGCTAGGCTATATTGAAAAGCCTAATGGCTGCAGTGGACACCGTCTCCGCAGGGCTCGCATGAGCAGCCGCATTCTTGTGGTCCGGACATGATTACAAAGTTTGAAAGATATGAACAAGAAGTTCAGTTGAGTTAGTTTAGTAAAGCGGTATTGGTGCAAGGAAAGGCTTCAAAGAAAAAGATATCTTGGTTTTGTACGGTAAGATGAGTAAAAAAACATTGGACTTTTGCGGCCATAACCCCGCTTCTTATATAGCCATTGAGCTACGTCTGATTCAATGGCAGAGTGAAATTGTTACTCAAAGTCTTTACTTGAAACATAAAAGCAATTAAAGAACAAAATGACAAATATGTGTAGCTTGTATGCAAGAATGCAGAACACTTATGAGGAAGTAAATATAAGTTGCAGGTCATATGCTTGTTGTGCAGAGGCAGAGCAAATGAGCGAAGGTATTCACAGAACATCTCAAACAGACAAACTCTCTCGCCGACAGTGAGACATTATTATTGTTGCTCTTCTGATTGGATAACTTTGGCAGAAAAGCTGAAAAAGAAAGGAATATATCCTTGATAGCAGAGATATACATGGAAAATCGTGTCTAATAATCATAACATGTTGACACTCCCTGCAAAGGCTATCAAGTGTTTTTGACTCGGAGGAAGACATATGTAACGTGGCTTGAGTCAATTGTCATGAAACAGGAGTCTCTTTCTATTTGACCAAGCTTTGACTATTGTGATAGAGAAGAGACCCAGAGTACTGTGAGACAACAGCCGTGCACAAAGAAGCAAATTGGTTGCATATATTAATTCCATGAGTTGAAATGCCGCTGCGAAGCATGGCAAAATGGGCGGACAGACGCTGTTACTTCTTGTGCTCTTGGACACTTGACAACAGAGCACATATGCTTTGAGGATATTTTAAAGGGACAACCGACGTCATCAGATCTTTTTTGCTTGTCTCATTTACTTTTATTGCCAGTCGCAATGGCAGTGAGAAACAGCAGGGCCATGTAATGCCGAGCAATAACGGTGATATGAGTTTAAAATATAATCTTCTAATTAGATATGCCATGATTGACTGGTGCTATTACGTTCTTCTGATTGAATCGATCAGGCGCGAGAGGGTTATTTTTTGGATTTGGTTTTATGTGATAAAAATCTAATCCTACCTGTCCTAATTGGAGTTCTTTTGGTTTGTCCGTAGAATGGGAACAAACATTGAAGGCCTTATTTATGTGTTGTTTGCATGTTTTCATTAATTTTTCTTCCGCTTCCTTTCTTGCTTTTCTTTTTTTTCCTTCTGCTTGGCTTGCTTTGTTTATTCTAAACTGGGAATTACAGCTGCATTGCTTTCTAATTCACCTTTGCTTTTTTTCTTGTTTTCCAGCGTCACTCCAAAAAAACAAAGACAATGTCGAGACACAAGAGTAATGCTCAAATGAATGAGGAGTTGTCTGAAGACGACAATGAAATCTCAAACAGAAGCGCAAAGGACCAGGGAATGGAGGACGAGGAGGACGAAGATGAAGACGAAGAAGTATACGTAGTTGAGAAGATTCTTGATGACAGACAGGCTTCTCATGGAGTGACAGAGTATTTAATCAAATGGGAAGGATATCCAAACTCTGAAAACTCCTGGGAAGGCGAGGAAAACATCCTTGACAAGGATATTCTCAAGGACTATTGGGAGCAAAAGAAAAAGGCAGCAGCAGCGAGGAAGGCAGCAGCGGCTATGAAACGGAATAACTCTAACAGCGGAAACTCGAATGCAAGCGCAGGGAAACGCCAGCGCCAAACTAACAACGGCAGTGGCGTAGCAGATGCCAAAAAATCTACAGAGTACGATTCAGATAGCGATGGCCCTGATGTGAAAGACTGGGAGCCTCTTGTCGAGAGCATTGACACCGTGGATCGCTTGGAGGATCAGAGCCTTGTAGTCTTTATCAGCTGGAAAAATGGCAAATACACCAAGCACCCAGCCAGCGTGGTGTACGAAAAGTGTCCACAACTGATGCTAAAGTTCTACGAGGAGCGCGTGCGCTTCCGCAACAAATAATGGCGTTTTTTCTTTTTCTTTTTCTTTCTTAAATCAACTCCTTTTTTTATCTTTAAGGTGAGCTGGAAACCTAGCTAAGTCTAATTATACTTTTTAAAAATATAATATAAACCGTGCATATCAGCAGCCAGAAAAGTTAAAACGATTCAAGAATGTCTATCAGTGCATGAGTTACCGATGAGAAGACAATGCTATCATCAAAAGGCGCTCTAGTGATGATAATCAAAATCGGACATTGTGCTTGTCACAAATACTGTTTTTTATTACAAGACATTTGGCATGTGAGAAAAAGAAAATAAAACGATAAACATGTATGCCCCCAATGTGCTTGAGGAGTGGCGGATGTTGGTCTTTTTCCCCAGTGCCTGTAATATAAGGCGGTTAATTTCTGGTGTACAAATACCAAGTCTTGCCGACATGGATGGCCACTAGCATTTTTAACTGGTAGCATTTAAAATGGTTATTGATCCACGGCCATGGCAGTAGCGAAAGAGATGATGATGATGATGCTCTAAAGACATTTATGCCCAGAGAAGTCTATAGGTCTGTTTCAGCAACCTCTGTCACTGAGATTCCCTGCTTGTTGCCCTCTCCAAGCAACGCGGGATCGACAAAGAAAAGATATAAAGTGCCTACCATATTACGTGTGCTTGCTCCTTGCGACGTATCTGTAGAAACGAGGCAAGCAGTTAAAAGTAAGCATTGACGTCTATTGTTTTGTTTCTTTCACGCTTTCCAACACCCGCAATTATGTCGCTTCACGCACCATGAAACGCTCGCTGGTTAAGCTTGCCAGATCCAGCCTACTAATTTTCTTTTCATTTGCCACCAAAAATACCTAAATGCACGTGCGGTCATTGGTTGCTTTGCCGGACCAATCAAATTGTCCACACGGGATATGCATTTTACGGACAGTAGAAAAAATAACGTGATCAAGGAGAGAGAAAAAATCCAACGGAGCAACAAACGTGATGCATACGTGTAATGATTGGCTGAAATGCAACAGACAACACGTGGTTGGATTCTATTTTCTGAGCAATATGGAATAATGGAAGAAACAAAAAATGAGCTTCTCTACACAAAGAAAGCAGAAAAACGAATGAAAAAACTGGGGAGATGAGAAAGGTTTTTTTCTTTTGTGCTGGAATGTGTAAAAAAACAAGCCGAAAGGGCTTTCTTTCAGAATGGGATGGAAAGGTGATTTCAGGGAAAGAAGGATGTGTTTTTTTGTTTCTCCTCTACTCGTGACGTTCTCCCATTTTCACATACTTTAAACATAACTATTGCGCGTCAATTTTCCTATTTTCATCCTCCACTCTTTCTCATTATTTATCTTTTGTCTCCCGTTTAATTAAGCAAAAGGGCAAGAACCCGCCAAAGTATCTTGGTTTTCTTTCTCTTTTCAATCCTCAATATCAATGTCTACTCAAAGTTCGAGCAACGTCCTCTTAACAGTTGACGAGAAGGAGACGTTTGCTGTGCGCAAAACATCGGTAAAGTACCCAAGCATTGCGCCCAGAAACCCCGGCATCGCCAGCGGCGATTCAGGCAGCAGCGGCAACGGCAATGGCGGCAGCAGCGGATTGGCAGCCATAGCACCGGCACCCGAGAGCCGCGCCGATGGTACGCCGTTGGCGGCGGCAACAGGGTTTTCGGGCGACGATGACGACGATGAGGAAGGGACGCCGTCAAAGCGCAAGCGCGGCTCAAAGGAGCAGCTGATCCCAGGGACCGACGAATGGCATCGGGTGCGCCGCGACAGCCACAAGGAGGTCGAGCGGCGTCGGCGAGAGGTCATCAACCAGGGAATCGACCAGCTTGCCGCGCTGATCCCTGGCGCAGAGAGAAACAAGGGAAGAATCATTGCACAGGCAGTCGAGTACATCCATAGACTGCAGGACACTGAGAAAAAGAACATTGAAAAGTGGATGATCGAGAGGCTTCTTGCTGATCAGGCGATTGCCAAGCTTACCAAGCAGGTCGAGCAGCTCGAGAGCAAGAACAAGAAGCTCAAGGGCAAGTTGTCCAAGAGCAAGAAGTCGGCTGGGGATGATGATGATGAGGACGAGGAAGAGGAAGAGGACGGCAGCGAGGCGGTGGAGGCAGACACAGTGAACGAGGGTGATGCTGCAAAGCCAGCCTCCAAAAAGGCAGGCAAGCGTCGCGGCTCCAGCGATGACGAGAACGACCGCATGTCTGTTGAGGAGAAGAGCGACAACGAGGATGCTGCCGATTCCCAGCCCCTAGCACGCAGCACATCGAATAAGAAGTCGGCAAAGGCGTCTGGCAAGAAGGGTTCGCAAAAGAAGAGAAAGGGCAGCGGGAAGTCATAGTTTTTCCCTGCAATGAAGACGACGAAGGCACGACTAGAATAAAAAGGGCTCTTGTTTTTTACCTGTTTGTTTTTTATTTCCAATATTTCTACCTAACTCCATCCCAGCTACTTTTAAAACAAACGGCCAATGTCTGGGGTTTGGCAGAAGGAAAGAGCTATAGTCATAATTCTATATTGCAACTATTGAAAAAGACACGATCGGAGATTTGTAGCTCAACGAAAAAAGAAAAGAGCACACTTTTATCACTGGAGAGAAAAAGAGGCAGATCCACTCACTTCCTCGCTCTCCTATGCTAGAATCTTAGATGAGGCCCTCCTCCTCCATGCGCTGCCTCATAAGAACGCCCATCTGCGCAGGGCTCTGCGAAACAAGCACATTGGCCTTCTCAAGCGCCTTGATCTTGTCCTGGGCAGTTCCCTTTCCGCCGGCAATAATGGCGCCAGCATGGCCCATACGACGGCCAGGAGGAGCGGTCAGACCTGCAATGAACGAGACAACTGGCTTGGGCTTGGCAAGTGACAGGTTGTTTTCGATAAGGAACTCGGCAGCCTGCTCTTCGGCCGAACCGCCGATCTCGCCAATCATCACAATTCCCTCGGTGGCAGGGTCCGCAAGGAAGATCTTGAGGCAGTCAATAAAGTTGGTCCCGTTGAAGGGGTCGCCGCCAATTCCAACGCAAAGCGTCTGGCCAAGACCCGCCTGCGTGGTCTGGTTGACAGCTTCGTAGGTCAGCGTACCCGAGCGCGAGACGATGCCAATCTTGCCGCGCTTGTGGATGTGGCCGGGCATGATGCCGATCTTGCACTCCTCGGGCGCAATGATGCCGGGACAGTTTGGTCCAACAAGACGCGACTTGGATTGGGTATTGAGTGCCTGCACAACTCTGACCATGTCTTGCTGTGGGATTCCCTCAGTAATCGCGACGATAAGCCCGATCTCGTTCTCAATGGCCTCCAGAATGGCGTCGGCTGCAAATGGCGGTGGCACGTAGATGGCTGTGGCATCGGGGCTGGCCTTCGAAACCGCATCCTTGACTGAGCCAAACACAGGCTTGTCCAGATGCGTCTGTCCTGCCTTCTTGGGCGACACGCCGCCAATGACGTTGGTGCCGTAGGCAATCGCCTGGGACGCATGGAATGTGCCCTGCTTTCCGGTGAAGCCCTGGATGAGAACGCGAGTGTCCTTGTTAATTCTTAGGTTCTGGGCCGTGTCGGCATACGAGAGACGTCCTGCCGATGTGGCAAACCCGCGGCGGGAGGCTGCTACATGCTGTAAATTTCGGCGAAACCCCCATCCATTGGCGTCAATGGAAAAGAGCCAGCAGCATAGACCGTACGCATGAAACAAATAAAGGCGTTGAAAGGGTTTAGCTGATCACTTGCTTTTAAACAAAAGACACCGGCCACTTTTGCCGGCGGCTGTTGTCGATGAGCACATAAATAAATTACATTCTCGTCGCCTTTGCAGGGCAAGAGTTTTCCGAATCCGCGGATCCCGCTTGTTTGGAGGTAGGAGAGTGAGGACAAATCCAGTAAACTTACCGAGGCGAAGAGTGCGAGCAGCAGTGGAACCGAGCATTGTATCTGTAGCTAGTGCTAGTGCAACTGTATAGTACTAATTACGCAGAAGAAATAGAGTATCGAGCATAAATGAGCAAGAAAAGAAGATAAAAAAGGCGCAAAGAGCAAAAGCAAAAAAAAGGGAGGGGCAAAGTTCCTTGTTTGCTTTTGGCTTTGGCAGACCAAGGAAAAAAAACCAGTGAATGCGTGGAGCGGAGTCGATTGCGAAAATCCGTTTTTCTTCTAAAGGCGTAGACAGCACGGGGTGCCTCTCCTTCCTTCCTTCCTTTTCTCTCTTTTCCGCTGCCAAACAGGAGCCGTCCTTTTTTCCTATCTGGGCCGTGTTCTGTTGGGACCGCTTCCCGCACACCCGCCAGGAAATTTCTCCGAGGAGGGAATGAATGCTATTAATGGAGGAAAAAGGGCTCAGCGATATCTCTGACCCAATAATCCGCGGCGATCAAATAGGCAGCTATCTTCTGCACGAAAGAAAAAAAACAGTCTTCACCAGATCTACGCCTTTTTTCCCACCCATTGCAACTTTGCACGTTTATCGCCCCATTGGCTAGGAAGCCAACAGTATAGACTGCCAGTAGCAACAGGCGCACCTGGTTCACTCAATGGCAAAACATGGAGACCGATCTTACTTGTAGATGATAGAGTTGTACTTTGTTCTGGGTTCAAAAAGAGCGCAAAAGAAAATGAGAAGGAATACTAGACAGAGCACAGGGTTGTTACCAGACATGGGGATTGGGGGGGGGGTTTCTTCTTCCCAGTCCTAATTGCCGCGGTCGCCGTCTCCCATTGCCGCACTATCGGGATGCTGTTGCTGCTGTTGATGGCCGCCATCGCCAAACGGCACGCCCAAGCTTTGTGGCGGCGGCGGTTGCTGCTGCCCAACACCCATGTTCGCTTGCCGCTGAAGCCATTGCAGTTGCTCACGTTCAATCTGCTGGTAATACGCCTGTCGTTGTTCTGGTGTTGCTCCAGCGGCCTGTGAGAATCCTGCTGCTTCGGCTAGGTGCTGTGCGTAGTATTGGTGGAATGCCGGATCGTTGTAAAGCGATGGCGTGTGCGGTTGTTGCTGCTGCGATGCCTGCTGCTGCTGCTGCGGCTGCTGTTGCTGTTGAAGCGGGGGTTGTTGGACTGGCTGCTGAGGTTGCTGCGGCTGCTGTTGCTGAGGTTGCTGCTGCTGCTGCTGAGTGGCTGCTGCCGTAGCCTGAGAGGCTGCTGCAATTGCAGCGGCTTCCTCTGAGGCATTGTCAATTACCTTTTTAAGTGGAAACTCTTCGCGTGGAACAACATCAATCAAAAAGTCAAACATCTCGCTGCGCTGAGCGGCAAACGACACGTCCTGTCTCTGCAGCGTACGGCGCTTGTTCTCCTCCGCATTCAACCACGCACGCTGTGTAATCTCGGTAATGAAGATCTCGCAAGCCTTGGAAAACAGAATAGGCGCCTCTGCACTGATCATTTGCACCTTGACATCGGGATCCGACTTCATCACCTTCTTGATCCGCGCCAGCGGTAGCAGATGCGTCTTAAAGTCCGGCACGTTGTCCTCGATGCTGGCTAGGTGGGCCTTCCAAAAGTTCGTCTGGAACTGCTGCAGCGATTCGGGCGTGTTTATCTGTCCGCTGCTAAAGTTCGTGGGAATTGTGGTTGGTCCTGGGTACATGGGTGCTGGTGATCTTGGCTGGGCTGAACTTTGGTCTTGCTGCTGCTGTGCTGCTGCTGCGGCCGCTGCCATCGCATCGGCAAACTGCTGGTGTTGGTTATAGTCGGTGGTACCGGCCATGCCAAACTTTCCAAGCCCAGAAGAGTCGTGTGCGAGTTGTTGGCTTAAAGGCACGTCCGCACCCGCTTGGCCCTGCATACCGTTGAGCTGGCCCTCGCCACTGTGAATATTTTGCATTTGCCTTGATTTCGAAAGGGTGATAAAAAAGGACAATAACAAAAGAACTCTTTCTTCTTGATAATAGTATATAAAAACGCGATGGCTATACAAGTAGAAGAGAGAGGGGGATGGGGAAAGGTCACCCGTTTTCGCTTGCATTAATCGATCCAAAGGCCCAGGTTTTTTATTTTGCAAGACATCAGACAACAACACCCACACCCTTAATCCCAAAGAAGGGAGAAAAACAGCCAGAGTATGATGACGAAAAAAAAGTGTGTGTATGGGGGCGTTATTAGCACATGATTGACTTACTCTTTCCGTTCTCATACAAAAAACACAACAGTCAATGGATGGTTGGATGATACATCACTATATCGTGTAACGCATTCCATTCACAAGAGTCTGGACTCGTTCAGACCGGATCAGAACCAAAACTCACCCTTTGCTAAATTTGCTTGGATTGTTGCGCTTTATGCCTCCCAATAGCACAAAGCAGCGAGATCCAAAATATACAGCAGATCAGATCAATATTCTCAGCGTCTTTTGTTTTGTTTACAACACTGCAATTGAGACTTTTCTCTCGTCTGCCAGTAAGAAAAGAAAACGATTGAAGATTGTTTCTCTTTCTTCTCCTCTAGCGGGTTGTTTTTGTTATTGCCTTTTTTTTATCTATTATTATAGCCAAGGAATTCTGTATCTTTCGACAAACGATGAACTCTGTAAAGTCTGCTGCTGCCCCTGCTGCTCCAACCGCCGTTTCCCCGCCTGAACTGCGGTCCCTAAAGATCAAAACCGACGCAGTCAAACGCCTTATCAAGGAGCGAAAGATATATTTTCTTGAAGCAGACCAGCAGCGAGTGCGCATCGAGAAGCTTCACCAGAAGGAAGGCGTTCATGAGGCTGACATTCGCAAGCAGAAGGAGGTGCTTGAGGAGACACTGGGCATGATTCCGTACATGGAGCGGAAAATCAGAGCAGCCATGGAGGATTTGGACAATGTTGTCACTTCGCTGGTTACGGAGAACGAGGATACAGAGCTCCAAGAGGTTATGGACGCAAGCGATGTCATCCGGTCCGCAAAGGAGGCGCTTAATGAGGTTGAGGGCCAGGAAGATGAGGAGAACTAAAAGGAGAACGAGGAGAGCCAGGAGGAGGACCCAAGCCAAGAAAACAAGGCACAAGAGAAGCAATGCCCATTATAAGCGTCACCACCAATCCGTCCTTCATCACAGGCTCAGCTCCCTACCCTTTTAATCTTTATTTCTCTTTTTAAACACTTTTTGCTTCTTTTTTTCCCTCCAAGCAATTAACAAACTTTTGCATAGCTTTCTCAAACTTTTAGTTTCTAATTGCCACATCTCTTTGTTTTTCTTTTGGAAGCTTCCTCTTTATACGTAATTTATTGTTAAATACCGTGTTGTGTACAAACGCTTAATATCTACTCACAGTCTCGTCATGGGCACCGATAATTGCGACAGCGATGGTGCCAGACACATTGAAGTCAGTCAGGACTTGTCAGGTCTAGAGTTTAACAAAAAGCTGTTTTATCTCTATGGATACCCAAACTCCTTAGAGCGCACACTGGATAGTCACTGGGTTGACCGTCCAGACGCACAGGGGGAGGAGCTACGTCGGCGTTACAAGGCAAAGCTAAAGATAGAGGATGGGCTGGCAAAGCTTGGTGCTCGAATAACTGTCAGTGCTGAGGAAGGCCGTTTGGCGGACTTTATTGTTGTGCCGGATGATGCCATGCTCTCAGTTGCAAAGCTACAACAGCATCCTGGCTCCATACTTCCTAGCAGCCCCATGCTTAACGAGACTCTTTTGCTAAAGAACATTCAAGGTGCAATATCTTTTCTTTCCCATGATGTGGCCTTTGTGTTTTTAATGTGCCGGATTCACTTATGTCTGTTTTTGTATTGTTATCACGTTCATTGCTGTATGTTAACCACAGAGTCATCTGCCTTTTTTGTATTTTATACAGCTGAACGAAGCGTAGGTGGTGGCGACGCTTTGAATCCTGATCTAGGTACCACGCTAACAGAGGATAATAATGGCATCGAGTTAGAAAATACTACTGCACACCAGTATTCGAAAGGCACAGCAGACACATCCAATTCACAGGTTTTTGAAAATGAAGCTCCTACAAACAGCGAAGCGATAGTTTCTCGGTTGGATTCAGCTAGAAAAAAGCGCCATGGTAGCGAAGCTGACATTGACATGGAATCGGATAGCAACAGCGATTATACGTATTTTGATCTTGATGCCGACGAGCAGCGCGAGCGCACCGAATGGCATCGAATGCTTTCTGCAGCACTGACTGGAGATATTGTCGTTGGAGAGAAAAAGCGCCTCAATACACAGTCTGACGGATACCTGTTCAACCTGACTGACAATGAATATGCAGAACATTTGAGCGAACTTTTGCAAAATAACGACTATCGAGCAGTTTTCAAGCACTTGCATATGGACATTTGGCTGGGTTGCCGTGCAGTGCTTCGTGGGCGCACTCCACAGCAAGAGAAAAAGACTCTTGAGTCGTTACGTGCTGTTCATGCTGACACTGCATTGCGTGCTGTGGTAGAATTCAATGCCGACCACGTTGTTACGAGTGTAGGCACCAGCGATGACCAGCCCTCGTCTGCGCTTAACGACTTTAGCACGCAATGTTTGCTTCAGACGCAAAAGCTTCTACGCAGACTGAATTATGTTGAGACCATGTATCCGAATCTTAGGGCTCTGAATGAGGCAAAACCGCTGTATGCGTCAAAGGAGTTCCAGGACCGGCTGGCAGCAATAACCTCGTGGACCAATATCTCAATGCGACTTGGAGCACTCTACAAAATGCTTCAGCAATGGACAGGAAGCCAGGACCTGAATCTCTACTCGATGGTGAGTCCAGAAAAGTTTGAAAGCACAACTGCTGGCATCACCAATAAAGCAACTGGTGCGTCACGGACACCTGGCCAAAGCGTTGGCTCTGCACCCAGTCCTGGAAGCACGTCTGCTAGCAATGTGTCAAATCGCCAACACACGTTGTCAAGCGCTACCAGAAAGGGATTTAAGCACACTCCGTTTGTAGAGCAGCTGCTCAAGGAGAACGGGCTAAAGAGCATCTTTGATCAAAGCAAACTTACAGAGGTTGAGCAGGTTATGCTTTCAGTACGGCGAGACATTATTGAAAATGCGGATATGATCTGCGAGATTGGGCTTCCAGTAACAAGCCGCCATATGCAAATGCTGCTGCTCTTTGCTCCACGCCTGCTGCAGACATGCTTGCAAATTAGACTGGAAAGTGCTGAGAATCTAGTTAATCCGGCACCGGCACAGGTAGACCAGCTTATCGAGGACATCAAGGATTCGCTTGCTGCTGCATGCCGCGTCAAACACTCGTTTATAGAGCTAGTACGGCCGACCAACAGATGGAACCCGGGCGTCGAGCTCGATCCCCAGTACGATCATGTTCTACTCTCGTGCTTGCAGACATACTTCAGACTGCTTTACCGCAAATTGATGAACAGCAGCGGAAATGGGATTACAAAGGTCTTTGAGGTTCTTGAAAACCAGTGGACGTTTTTGCTAGATATTTCCAAGGACATTGAAGGCGGATATCTGGAGATGGCAATGCGGTACTGCCAGCAAGTCAGGCTTCATATGCGTCTGTGGACCACCATGCTTGCGCGGATGCTGAAGGGCCCGCCAAAGTACGATAGCATGCCGTCGCGGGAGCTCGGCAAGTGGCTGAGCCGTGCGTTGCAGGTGATACGTCCGCCAATTTTGAAAGGCCAGCGGCTTGTGCGCAGGATCCAGAATGCTGTGGCCAACTCGACAGACTACACATTCGACGACTCTCTTACTCTTCTTGGACAGCTGGTCGATACAAAGCATGTCTTGGTATACACTTCTGGCGAGTGGGAATCGCAGGGAATCTACATCATTGGCAGCCAGGCGTTGATGCAAAAGCCGGATATTGCAAAGACGCTTCTTTCGGCCTACATTGTCAGCGATATGGTTCGCTCAGAGTACACAAAAAACTGCTATCTTCTCATTGTTCGCACAGATGCCGAGTTCAACTGGACTGGGGCGACGATTATGCCCAAGCCCGGTGAGATATTGTACCAGGATCTAGAGCTTGCGCCCGGCCAGATGCGCCTGATTTCACCTGGACTCGATCGCCTCGAGCGCCATCGCAAGTGGCTGGAGAAGATCAACATTGCGGATGCGCTGATGCCAGGCGAGGTTGCTACCGCGGTCAGTGACGAGATCCTTGAAAAGCACGCAAGGGCTGGACGCAGCTTTAATCGTGATAGTACAGGCAACCAAAGCAGCAAAAGCGGCGATAGCCGTGTGAGGAATAGCAAGCGGTCTTCAGACACTACTTCAAGTGCCAGGGAGAGCATGCGCAGCGAAAAGGGCGGCAAGTCCAATTACTCGCGAGGGCCTAGCGAACGGATAGTCGACGATGAGTTGGACCATATCGATGAGTCTGGCAGCGACTTTTCTGCATTGCGGTCAGATCTGTCGCCACTTGAACGCAAGCTTGAGAGAATGAACAATCCTCTTAAAAGTTCTATCGCTCGGCGCGCCTTACTTGCGAGCAACCAGGATGAGGCCTCAAGACGAGGGAGCTTCAAACCACCTGCACCCGCGCACATACGCGAACTCACTCGTGCACATGCTCCCGAAGTGCAGAGAGAATGGACACTGCTTAAACAGAGCATTGTGAGGATGCTGGACGCTCTGTCGCAAATGCCCGATATGCTGCGTACTCTGCACATTGATGTGCATGAACGAGCCTTTTACGAGATGCATACCAGACGGATTGTAAGCCCTGGCGGCACTACAGTGCGCCCGAATGAAGGCTCGGCTTTTACCGGTGGCAGCGAGCAGCAGGGGTCTCCCGGCAGCAGACACAACAGCATCGACTCTTTGGGCCAACCTACATTTGAGACGATGGTGTGTCGCGGTGCCAATTGCGATCTTGTTGAGCAGGTGCAAGAGGCGTTCTCGTTTGTGTCGAACAATGCGGCTCGTGGAGCGCGCTTTCTTGATCTCAAGGCAGAGCGATATGTGCAGCTTGCGCTTATGCATATGTGTGTTGGATGGTGCGGGTTTATCACCGAAGACTGCATGGCGAACGAAAAGCGAACATTCCGCTGGGCGGTGCAGGCGCTTGAGTCAACCATGCGTGTCTGCAAGGACAACGCGATACAGGTGCTTGAGCGCGAGGATTGGCAGCTGATGAAGACGCAAGTAGCTGGATGTCTGACACTGATGATCAGTCACTTTGACATTCTTGGAGCACGCAACGAGGAGCTCAAGATCAAGGAGCTTCAGAAAGAGCGCGAGGAGCTCAAGGACACTGATATTCCAAATGCACTTCTTTCCCTGAACAGTATTGGTGCCAATATCCGCACACATTTGATGCAGCGGCAGAGAGCAGATCATTCGCAGCAGGTGGATGTCATTCGCGACAGCTATCTTGCCGAGGACGGGCGAATTGGCCACGTTTTGGATGTGACAGCGCGGCCCGAGGATCAGACGCTGCGTCTGCTGGCAGCATCAAAGAGCAACATCACCATCCGCTGGCAGCTTGGGCGCTACATCGGGGGCGGCGCATTTGGAGCAGTGTATGTCGGGTATAATCTGGATACGGGTGATCTGATGGCAGTCAAGGAAATCCGCTTTCCAGCACGGCCAGTGGAGCGCGTAACAGGCATTGTGAATCCCAAAAACGTCAACAACCGAGCGGTAGACGGTGCGCAAGGCGGACAGGACAACTTTGGCTCAAAGATTGTGCGCGAGATGGAGATTATGTCGATGCTCCAGCATGAGAACGTAGTTACGTATTACGGCATTGAGGTCCATCGCGAAAAGGTGTATCTGTTCATGGAGCTTTGCACAAAGGGGAGTCTGGCGCAGCTGATCAAAGACCAGGGCCGACTTGATGAGGAAACGGTTCAGCTCTATGTTATCCAGATGCTGCGCGGGCTGCAGTATCTGCACAAGGCTGGGATTTGCCATCGCGACATAAAGAGCGATAATACCCTGCTCGATGAGAATATGAACATCAAGCTTGTTGACTTTGGTGCTGCTAGGGTGCTGAATCAGCAGTCGATTGTCGCTGCCACCCGCAGAACACGCGTCGGAGTGGAGGGTGGCAAGATGTCGCTTGCTGGCACGCCAATGTACATGGCGCCTGAGGTTATTGCCGGAAGCAATGGCGGTGCGGCTGGCGGAACGGGCGGTGGCAGCGGTGGTGACGGCACAGCGCGGCATCAGTTTCGGCCAGGCAAGTTTGGCGCGCAGGATATTTGGTCGTTAGGCTGCTGCGTGGTGGAGATGGCAACAGGTCAGCCGCCGTGGGCGCATCTAGACAACGAATGGGCAATTATGTACCATGTTGTCTCGGGTGATCCACCTTTACCCGATCCGTCTGAGGTTAGCAGCGGATGCATGCAGTTTATCAAGCGGTGTCTTAGCAGACAGCCGGAGGAGCGTCCTGAGGCGGCTGAGTTGCTCCAGGACAAGTGGCTTGCAGGCGTGCTGAAGAGCCTTGAAAGGACAGAGCCCCAAAACCAGCAGTCTTCTAGGTTTGTTTCGGAGCCAACAGACTGCGTTCCCAACCTAGGACTGCTTCCAACAGGGGATTCAGAACTGAAGCTGACTGACAGTGTGCCATATGTTGGCAACGCCAGCAACCCGATGGATCCGATGGATCCGATGCTTGGAGTGAATGGCAAAGAGGACACACATATGCACTCTTATAGCTCTGTTGGTTCGGTCGGCTCTGCCTCCAATCCGACAAACCGCTCGCGAGCATCAAGCATTAGTCGCAAGAACCTTTCGGGCGATCTTCGTTTTGTAACTCTAGGAACCGACTCTACCAACACAGATGCAATGCTTTCGCTATTTGATCACCGGTCAATGGGCGGCAGTTACAGCAGTGGCGACCGGAGTCCTGGCGGCCTTGGAGCAGGCCCCCAAGGCACGCTGGGCGGCGGGCTTCGTAATCCGTTTTCGAATATTAGCATGTCACCGCTGGCTAGGACGCCTGGCAGTCCTGGGTCGGTAAACTCGCTGCATGGCGCGTGGCCGTACAACAAGAGCACATCGATAGGCAGCGGTGGTGCTGGTACAAGCACCAACACTAATAACAACGGCAGCAGCGTCAACATAACCGCACTTGCGTCTACTACCCCTACCCAGACGGCACAGCAGCTTGTGCCGTCAATGTCGGTAGGGCCTGTAGTCGGGATGCATGGCGATTCAACTCGAACAGGATTGATGCCATGGAACACGATGTCTGCTGCTGGCGGCATTGACATTGGCACCGTTATAAGTGGAATTGGATCAAGAGGCGGGGATGCCGCGAGCACGCCGAGTGAATCGCTGCGGACCGCCGGTATGGAGCTTGCGGCAATGTATTCGAGCCCATCTGCAATATACCAAGCAATTAGCAGAAGTAGCAGTGGCACCATACGCGCGCATACTGTGGACAGCAGTATGCCGTCATCGAGGCTCCAGAATGCAGAGGTGATGGATTCGCCAGCCGATTCTGTGACGACCCCGGGCGAGCTGAGCCAGTTTCTGACCAATTCGGCTGGTGCAAGCAGGCCTATTAGCAGGTCGGACGGCGATGTCAATGCTGTTGCGCAGCCTGGTATCTGGGCGGGCGGCAGCGTGTCTGCGGAGCATGGCGTTCTCCCAGGCACTGTCAGCACGGATGTTTCAGCATCCACGCTGTCAAACGACGAGATTCAGGACCTCAGAGATACAACGCGCAACGTTGTTACGGCTATGCTGAGCATGCCTCTGGAGGGCGTGGATGTGGCAGGCGTGGCTGGCTGGCTGGGCGAGGGGAACACGCCGATGGAGCTTTTGGATGCCGAGGAGATCAAGGAGACGGTTGCAACCACAAGCCATATCGTGGCCCGCCAGCGCGAGCAGCAGATTCGACGCCGGCAGGAGATGCGGGAGTACCTGAGTCGTCAGAGGTCGCATGAGGGTGCGATGCAGCAGGCCAGAGACCCTAATGTTACGCCGCTTGGCACCGACAGCAGTTCTAGTATGCTAGGAGGCGACGGTACGCATGTTATTGGCAAGGGCGCTGCTGAGCAGAGGATTGAGCCGCCTTCGGTGTTTCCGTTGCCGCCGGAGGATACGGAAGATGAGGAGGAATACGAGGACGAGAATGATGATGAAGACGAGGATAATGATGATGGGAACAGCACTGGTGCCGAGTAAGATCAACAGTCTTCAACTCTTTGCCTAAGACCCTGCCCCATAAGTACGATAGAGACAGTAGTTGCACCGGGCTGTGCTTATTAGTTCAGACTATACTTTTTAGGCACATTCTACCAAAATAAATGATAATTACAATATATTGCAAAGAAAAGCTTTCTATCTATTGCGGAGGCTGGTATCCATGACTAGAGGGGTCTAACAGCAGCAGGATCTCCTGTTTTGCTGTTATTTCAAACTGATGAGTGTGAGCGCCTTCCAGAGAGCGTCTATTATCTTTTTTGCAAATAAGAAAGGCGGATTCAGTTTACTCTGATCTGCCAGTCGGACTATTTGAGTTTGGCCGTTTGTTTGTCACCATCATATGATGCCAAAATTTCGTCAACGACACATCATGACTATCGTCTTTTTATTGATTCTAGAGTAAGTTGGGTGGATGTAGAACATGTAGAAACCCTCAGGAGTGTTTTCATTCAAAAGCTGGGCAATATTTTTGGTATGGTGGATTGGGCCCCCAGCTCCTCCAATTAAAAATATCATCAGCAAGAATCCACCCGCTCCTGCCTATCTCACAATTTTCTCCTTGAAAGAGGAAAATGGGAAAGAGAAAGAAGGGGACGGAGCCAAGCCTTACAATAAAGTAAATCTGCAAGCTGCCACTCATCACTGGGTGTTAGTTCAAAGATTTCTTCACAAAAAATTGAAAAAATCGGGTTGCGGATCTGGGCACGTCGATGTTTGCCACGGTCCATGTCGTTTATGGTTTAATGTCATCTGAGAAAAAATAACAAAAAATTTTTTTTTCTGGGTCCTGATTATCAATGTTTGATGGCAGCAGATAATATTTTCATTTTTTCAGCTGGGCTTGTTATAATTCCATTTTTTATGATTAATATAATACTATACAATAATTTGCCCTAGCTGATAAAAGATACACTACTTTTAGCCTATTATCGTTATTACATTCTTTGCTTGAGATTAGACAGGGGACCCAAAAACAGTATTTCTAACGGTAAAGCAAAAGCGTCTTTGCAGCCGAAGCAAAAAAATTACTAAAAAGTAATGGCAAAAACGGCTAAAAAGGAATTTTGCGCCCCCTGTGGGGCTCGAACCCACAACCTTGAGGTTAAAAGCCTCACGCTCTACCATTGAGCTAAGGAGGCCCGATTTCCGGCGCCCAGTAAGCTAATTCCAATCGTCGAAAATGCAAATCAAAAGAAATTAGTTGCTCTAACACACATCTTTTTGCTACAAAGAACGAGAGATATAGCTGAACTGGCTTTCTAGCGTGGATAGAGGCGAGACTTTAGAGCCGGTTTTTTGTATTTGATTCGGAGGGTCTGTTATCTGTTTTGTAGAGATTGTAACTAGATGGAAGGTTATATGTGCACATGTATATGTATTTAGTGCATTTACTTGTGGATCCACTCTATACGTAAATTCATTAATTTATTCCTTCTGCTCATTGCAGAGACTCAAATTACATAGCCGCAATTGCCCAGTCAGTAGACAGTGGTGGATGTCCGATGTCTTGTGGTCGGTGATGGAAAGTGATAATACCAAACCATATTTAGCTGACTGGTAACCCAGAACTTTTGCAAAGCGGGATTGGAAAATGGTGCATGAAAGAGTAGCAATAGCAGCAGTAGTGGATGCTCGCATTGTTGCTTCTTTCCTTGCAGTATCAGCCAAATAGAGGCAGCGATGGTGTGTGAGTAATGTAAACGTGTGTGTATCCACAATGTGCAGGTGTTATATTTGGGCACTTCATTTGTTTGTTGGGAACATGCACCGATCACGTCATTAGTTGACTTGTAATGGCGAAAGAGATAGTGGGATCCAAAGACTGGTGAGAACAAAAAAGATCTGTCATCTCTAACATGTGGATGTGGATGGGGATGGGGGGGTGATAATTCCGCTCTTCTTTTGATTTTATTTCCCTTTTTAGGTGACAAAAATTGGTACCATTTGGTATTATTGGCCATGATTGGCTGCGTCTTTTTGCTTGATTGTCGTATCCTATTGCGTCTTTCCTTTATTTTTTTCTACTTTTTTTTTCATGCTGATCGTTGTGTGCTTCATTCCATTCTCTCCCACTATCAAGCTAAAATTTTTATTTTTACACGTTGCTTGCTGCTAGGTGACAAATTAACACCCTTTTCCCACCTCCCATCGATCAAGCAACACAATAAAAAGTGCCACTGTTCTTCCCAATCCGCGACCTTTTTTCCTCTGCTCTCCCACTTCCACATTATATCCCCACTAGCAACCACTACTACTACTATTACTGAAACAGCTATAATCTTTCTAAAAGAGAGGCAAAAGGCACCTTTATTCTGTTATTGAGACATTTGTCTGCACATTAGCTTGTACATTCCCAGCAAAGACGTACCTTACCTTACCTACCTACCTGTCCACTATACACAGCACCTCCATTTCTCTCTTCATTATCGAATATGGCAGACACCGCAGAAAACAGCGCATGCACCTCCTCGGGACGCTACCACATGGACACAGAGCTGGTGTTCATTGAGGGCGACGCAGTCAAGGACAACTACAACGCGGCATCGGTTCCGATTTACCAGACAGCAACGTTTAAGCAAACGAATGCAGACGGCAGCGGCGGCGAGTACGACTACTCGCGGTCGGGAAACCCAACGAGAACAGCGGTGGAGACGCACATAGCCAAGGTGATGAAGGCGCATCGGGCGTTTGTGGTGTCGACGGGGATGACAGCCTTGGATGTGATTCTGAGACTTGTGAAGACTGGGCAGGAGATCATTGCCGGAGACGACCTGTATGGCGGGACCAACCGACTGCTGACATACGTGTCGCAGTTTAGTGGGATCAAGGTGCATAATGTGGATACCACGGATGTGAGCAAAGTTGAGGCCCGGCTTGATCCTGTCAAGACCCGGCTTGTTCTGTTGGAATCGCCGACTAACCCGCTGATCAAGATCGCCGATATGCGCACGATTGCCGCGCGTGTGCACGAGGTGTGTCCGAGCGCACTGGTGGTGGTCGATAACACTATGATGTCGCCGTACCTGCAGAACACGCTGGAACTGGGCGCTGACATCGAGTACCATTCAGGCACAAAGTACCTGTCGGGTCACCACGACCTGATGGCCGGTGTCATTGGGTGCAGGGAGGCGCGGGTGGCCGAGCAGGTGTACTTTGTGATCAATGCCAGCGGTTCCGGACTCGGTCCGTTCGACTGCTGGCTACTGCTGCGTGGTATCAAGACGCTGGGTATTCGTATGGAGAAGCAGCAGAGCAACGCGATTCGGATTGCCGATTTCCTCGAGGCCCAGGGATTCAAGGTGCATTACCCGGGACTCCGGTCCAACCCGCAGTACGAGCTGCATAAGGGAATGTCGTCGGGTCCCGGTGCTGTACTGAGCTTTGAGACCGGTGACGTGGCGTTGTCTGAGCGGATCGTTGAAAGCGCCCGGCTCTGGGGCATCTCCGTCAGCTTTGGCTGCGTCAACTCGCTCATCTCGATGCCGTGCAAGATGTCGCACTCGTCGATCCCGGCCGAGGTGCGCAAGCAGCGCCGTCTTCCTGAGGACCTGATCAGACTCTGTGTTGGAATCGAGCACCATGAGGATCTGATTGGCGATCTTGCCAACGCGCTGACAAAGGCCGGTGTTTCGGTGAAGCCTTTTAGCTCCTCTTAGTCAGCGAAATAAAATAAGAAAGGAAAGACCTCGTTGCGCATTGATCCTCGAGCTTTGTTGGTCTTTTCTTCTTGGTCCCCCCACTGAACCAAACTCTCAAGCTGCCGCATATACTTTTACACATCTTTTCTCTTTCTCTTTCATTCATTGATTTCTGTTTTTTATTATTACAGAAGCAAAATCACTTTATTTCCATTATTCCAAAAAAGACGTAAAAAGAGGAGAGCCATTAGTCGGACTTTTTCTTGATGGTCAGACAGTTGATGTTAAGGTATGTGCAGATAGTGTCGATGACCTCGAGCGCAAAGTGCGCGTACTGGATGGCGGTGTACGCAAGACACAGCCAGATGAGAAGCAGCTCATTCTGGCCGTCGAACAGCTTGGTGAGGCCGAACCACGGAGCGGCAGCATTGGCGGTTCCAAGGAAAATGGGGATGTGCATGCGGTTGAGTTTTGGGAACGGTGCGCCCGTTACGTGGGCGACAATGACACGGCCAACAATGTAGGAAAAGGCGAACCCGACAAACATTAGGAAAACAACCAGGTGCTCGTGGAGGATCTGTGGCGATGCCCTGAGCCAGACAGTTACGCTGCAGATCGATGCCGTAAACGGAATGGCGTCTGCATACGCCCCAACCACACTCTTCCCTTGCTGTCTGCAGGCCTTGGCGATGTTGGAGAAGCTGGTGAGCACGGTTGGGATGAGACCCAGACCTATGCCCACAACGATCATCTTGGCAAGCGTCAGCTCCGGCAAGTGCGCGACAAATGATGCGGGAATCGCCGGCACAAGGTCGTAGATGCTGATTGCCCAGATCTGCGGACCAAGGAAGCCGGTGGCCAGAGTTGACAGCGAGAACGCAAGAATACCCTCGACGGGCCCCGAAAAGTACCCCAGGAACAGCACATGCGTGTGGTACTCCTCCATTGTCGACATGTAGAAGTTGGCCAGCGCGAAGAACACGAGCGCAACCGTCCACCATGTCTCTCCAAGCTGGCATGTAGACGCAAACAGAACCATCACCAGCGACACTACAAGCGAGTCGCATCCGTGGTCAAACAGCTCGCCCAGCGGGCTTGCCGTGCCTGTGCGCCGCGCCTGCTTCCCGTCCACTGCGTCAAACGACCCGTATATCCACACGCACAGCGAGTATGCAAAGTACACCCACCGCGGACACGTTTCCACCAGGTTGGGCGCGTATATCTGGTTCAGTGCCATCGCTATCAGCACGTGAACCGATCCCAGCAGTGTCACCATGTTTGCTGCCATCGTCAGCGGAAACACCTTGACCAGCTGGTTCCAGTACTCTGCCAGAACATATCTGCTCACTAGCGACTTGTCTATTGCCTGGTACTTGTACTTTTTCAGGTTGGGCAGGTAATTCTGCGGAATGTACGGTGCCATGGCTCGAGAAGAAGAATTAAAAATGCAATACCACCTAAAAAAGACGCAAGATATTAAGTTGTAAATAAAAAGAAGGTGTAGCAGATACAAGCTAGCTAGTTGCGCTGCGTTGAGTTGCGTTGGGGTGGTGGTTCCTGCTCACGGCAAAGGGAGAAAGAGAAAAAAAGACGCACAATGTGTGTATGCAACAAAATGGCTCGAGCTGGTTTTCCAAAGAATAAGGAGAGAAAAAGAAGAGGGGAGAAAAGAAGACGCACAATTGCAACAACCCAACGGCCAAAAGAAGTAAAAGGAACTTTGAGAAAGCCCATGACATTAATTTATCTCCTTTTTGTTTCTGCCTTTGCCTTTGCCTTTGCCTCTTTGACAGCAGTTGGTGGGAGGCAGAAGAGGGAGGGCGGCGGCGGCGGGCAGCAGAAGCGCTCTGGTATTAAAACTACCATCTTGGCTATGTTGAGCCATTTTCTGCATAAGGTTGCGGGGAGGGGAGGTTACCAAGCGTATCTGGCTGCAACCAGCAAAACGGGGCTGCGTGTGTTTTTTAGCACAATAATTTGCGATTGTTTTTCTTTGTTTTTTTTTCGTTGTTGCATAAGCGTTTGCTGATCAGCGAATACTTTCACAATCGACAACTGTGAATAAAAAAATCATAACAACCCAAGATTTTCTTTCATTTGTTTATTTTTAATTTTCCCAATGACCACGTTGTGACATGTCAGCCAACCAAAAAGTCACAGGTGTTACTGAGTGAGAATGGCCATATCCTCTTAAGCGACAAACCTATCCTACACACCAAGCATGAGCAAAAGGAGGGAGGGATGACTTGCGATGGCTTGGAAAAATAGACAGCATGCTACTTTACGTGTTGTCAGCTGCGTGGATGACGATGATAGTTATTGCAAATGTCGTTAAGGAAGGTCTAGCAACTGTGGTATAAAACATCTAGCTAGCTCTCCCGATCCTTGTTTATCCACCTGCACCGGCTCAACAACCGCTTACTTTTATTTCCACAGCTCATGCTGTCCGACCTAGCAGACTTGCAACCGGTGCTGCCGTCATCATCTTTTCCCTTTTTTGTTTATCATTGGCAAAGAGAAAAAGGAGGACTGACAAAGTCTAGACGGTCTGCCTGTTTCTTTTATTTATGTTATTTTCCATTGATATTCCAGATCGAATCTCCTCACATTCTTTAGTCAGATTCCACTTTCCTCTTACTTTTTCGTTTCCATGCAGAACCTCCTTTTTAATTCTTCCATTAAAAAAAGTGCACGAGCGGAAAACATGCTTGTGCATTGATTGTCTTTTTAGAGACAACGACTCTTGTGCGGGCTATTCTCATTCTCACTCTCACTAACATATTCATTTTATCTTCTCCAGAACCACAACAACCCAGCTATCATTCTTTTTTCTTTCTTTCTTCTTTGTGTTGGGCAACATTTCTATTGTTGTATCGTCCTAACGTATGCGCACAAACTAGCTCAACGGACATTAACGCTATCTTCCTCTCTGTGAATATTTAAACTTTTCTATACTTTGTTGAATTTGACAAATGCCCGCTGCTGCTACTGCTGCTCTATCTCCTTTCTCGCCAACGGCAGATAGTACTATATCACATACAACAACCCGTACCAGTGGCGAAAATAGCGATGTGTCCCCTCCCAGCAGTAACAGCGGCAGCAGCAGCCGCCGTCGTACCAAGGGCATTCCGTCCCTTATAGCCACAATGGACAGTCCCGCTTCTCTTATAATGGACTATTCCGCATCCGGAGAAGATCTCCTGGCTGCAGGCCCAGCAGACAATGGCTCCGCCCAGCCAACATCAGATATCGAAAACAGGAACAGGAATAACAGTCCAGCGCGGACTCACAAACACCGCACTCGGAGACTTGCAGCCACAATGGTCCGAACAGTCCGCCATGTCATTCCCGCCTCGTTTACAAGGCCAAACGATGATGACGAGGGTCATCACTCTTCCCCCGTATCTGCCACCACAAGGTCCAGTTCGAAAAAACCAACAATTGCTGACAAACAGAAGCAGCAGCAGCAGCAACAACGACATCTATTATCAAGCATAGCAGAAGAAAAGGCAATACCAGGACCCTCAAAACCGCGGACTGCGGATTTCCAGCCTCCATCTAGTTCACTCACTCCCGACGGCGGGACCACATACCAACAACAACAACAACAACAACAACTGCGGGAACAGGCGGTCCCGGCGATTGCGGTTTCTGGTAATAGCAACAGCGGTGCTAGGGATCGGGATCCCAGTCTTCTCAATAGAAGTCCCTCCGCCAACACCAGCCACAAGAGCAACGTCCCCTCGCCGCTTACCATGGCTCCATCGCAGATGTCGTCCCCAACAGAGTCTAACTCTTCGCAATCGCCCACAAAGCCGATAGTACCGCCATTTGCCTCTGAAAAGCAACAGCAACCGCTGCCGCCATCGCTGTTGTCGGCAGCAGGGCCACGATCAATATTCGACATCTTTAGCATGTCGGCAAGCAAGAGAGGAGGAAGAACATTCTCGCCGAAATCGCTTGGCAAACGAACCGACGGCAGTACCCGGACATCCCGCAATACTTCGCCATCAGGAACAACAGTCTCAAACACATCTTCGTCATCGCCCGAATCCACGCCAGATAGCGTGCAGAGCAAGAGCCTGGCTGATTCAGTCAGTCGTCTGGTTTCCCAGTACATGGATCTATCTGACTGCCACACAAAGGGCCATATCGATATTTCCACACCGCCAAAACGACGAGCGGGTGGGTTTCTAGGCTACACCCGCAAACCACAGCAGTCCTTACCACCGCCTCCACCGTGTAACCTCTACTACGAGGTGTTTGGCACAGGACCAATAAAGCTGTTTCTGATAATGGGGATGGTTGGAACCACAATGTACTGGCGCTTCCAGTCCCGGTACTTTGCCGACCACGGTGAGTACACAGTATGTGTCTTCGACAACCGCGGAAGCGGCAAATCGACAATTGCGCCCGGTCCATACAAGATTTCGCAAATGGCGAAAGACGCATGTAAATTGCTGGACCACCTGGGATGGGCCGAAAACGTCCATGTGATTGGGATATCCTTGGGTGGAATGATTGCTCAAGAAATGTGTTTGCTTAACGAACAAGGACCCCCGCAACCACCTTCGGCTAGAGCCGGGGGAATGGACGGTGGCCGCGAGAGTCTGCCACGCTATGCATCGGTCACTTTTGTGGATACTTGGCATAGCGCCTCGCTTGCTCTGCCTACTGTTCAGGAGATCAGGTTCTCGTTCAAGGGCATGGCGGCCTTTGGTGATGATCCAAAACACCTTATCAAACTGGTGTTTTCGCCCGAGTGGATTCGGTCTCCCTTCCACGACGCAGCCGCCAAACACGCCGCCTGCTACGATGACAAAGGTAGCAGCGATGATAAGGTTAGCAGCGATGGCATTGGCAATGATGATGAAATTGCCAGCGAGGGTTTTGCGGCTGGAACCGATACGACACCAACAAACAAGGACGTCATGGGCACCCTGTTCCGCGCAATCCAAAGAGACTTGAATGCACACCGGGCGGGTACTCATGAGAGCAATACGGAAAAGAGCCAGTCGCCAGTGTTTGCTGCACAAGCGCCCGCGTCAAGAGACGTGTCTCCGCTGATGTCGCTGGGCGCAATGGTGCCCAAGTTTGGCAAACTGGCAGCACGCACAACGTCCACTGCAGCCATCCCCTCCGATAATGCCAACGACAATGTCATTGATGACGATATCAGAAGGGCTCGACCCAATAGTAGACCATTGCTGCACCATTCGCGGTCAACATCCAGCGCATCGGCCATGTTCAAGAAGCGCACACCAGCATCGCCCGTCCAGTCGAAAACAGAATACCACCCCCGTAACAACAACAAAAACATCATCAACGGTACACTAGAGGAAGACGTCGTAGGTGGTGCCAAGCGCGAGGCAGCCGGAGACATCCACCAGTTCATCGCATGTCTAGGCCACCGACTCAGTGCACAGCGCGTACGAGCGATACGCGCACTAAACCCACACACCCGATTCCTCGTGATCCATGGCGAAAAGGACAAAGTCATCCGGCCGTTCTGCGGCCGCTTACTGGCAAAACTACTCGAATGCCCGGTTGTTTGGATCAAAACTGCCGGCCATATGCCGCCAATCGACGCCCACTGCACTTTCAACCTGGTGGTCCGTGCGTTCACTCGAGACGAGCGGTGGTTGCGTGAACTCCCCGATAAAACGTGCTTGCTTCCGGCCAGGTGGGAAGAGCAGGTCAGGACGAAGGAGTGGGTTGCGAGCAATAAGCACACGGATCTGTCGCTCCATCTCGCAGGTCCTGAGAATGGCCGCCCGGATGGAGGCAGCCTGGTGGCCGACATCAGGCTCTCCTGGCTGCTCGAGTCTGATGAAAACGAAGAGGACGGGTCTCCGCCAACCGCTGCTGCTCCCATTACTACGACGCAGTCGCAGGGCCTGCAGACCAACAGTCCGTCGGCACCCCCGCCGCGTAGTAGGCGTACCTCGCGGATCGACCACATCCAGCCCGTTGGCCCGCTTCCCAAGCAGCTTCTGTTTATCGACGAAAGCAGTCCCGATCTTGCCGCATGCGTCATCCCCGCAAACGTCGTTCCCGCGCCGTCACCGCCAATCGGTGGCGGTGGTAGTTTGAAATCCAGGGCAAACACGTCCTCATCGCTTCAGGCGTTTGCTGAGTGGTTGTCTCCAACACCCACTGCGTCTTCGGTAACCGCTGCATCGTCACCAACACCACCAACAGCAACACAGCTTGCTGCTTCTGCTGCGCAGGTGAACGAGATGCTTGCTTGTGGTGTGCTTGTCGATGCACCGTTCCGGATCAGGAGATATGATCTAGACTAAGGTATAGCAAGTATAGCAAAGATAGGAAATAAAATTTTCTGTTCTTGTTAAAAAAAATAAATGTGGGGAAAAAGATGGAATTCACAAGAGAAAATAAACTACTACGCAAGAAAATACAAGCTAAATTTTGAAATAAACAAATTAATGAAATAGAAAAACCTCAGCGATAAGAAGGTGGTGGGTTATTGTTACTGTTGTTAGGTGGATGTGGATAGTAGTACGGCGATGGACCTGAATGCTGGTGCTGCTGCTGCTGCTGCTGCTGTTGCATATGCGGCTGGTAATGGTATTGAGAAGCCGCCATTGTTGCCTGGGGGGATGCCTCAGCAGCGTACCCTGCATTATAATGAGAGCTCTCCGAATACTGCGACACTCGTGACACCGGCGGAGGCATTGGTGCTGAAACCGGCACCGCCGTTGGTACTGATGCTGGCAACTGGTGCTGCATCGATGGGGACACATGCGAGTAAGGAGGAGGAGGAGGAGGAGGAGGAGGAATCCTACCACCATGGCTGCCTACGCCAGACATTTGCTGCGGCTGCGGCTGTTGCTGTTGCGGATGTTGAGGAACGTTGTAAGGCGCGTAGTTGCTGCTGCTGCTGCTGCTTATTGAAGACCTTCCATTGCCTCGTGCATATGCGTTAGCACTGCTTGTTGGTGGTAGTGGCAGAAGCGGTGCCGACGGTTTCCTCTGTCTCGACGCCGGCGTAGCACCAGCAACACTCGATCCCTGGGCTAGCGACGCAGCTACACGCAGCGGAGACATCTCGCGTGAATACGTAGGAATTGCAGGACTGTCGCTAGCTCCACGGACGCCATGCTGTGGATGGTATTCGGGTACTGGCCCTACCGACGAGGGACGTGCCTGCAAATGGTGGTAGTGGTGCTGCTGATGCTGCTGCTGTTGCTGATGCTGCTGAAACTGATGATGATGCGTCGCTGGAGGCGGAGACATCGCCATGGGCGACCCACGAGCAACAACGCTCGGTGAAAACGCACTTACAGAAACTGAAGAAACACTGAGCCGAGGCCTGTGCTCCATACTGTTGGTTGGAATAGCAGTGTTCCCAGGAACATAAGTCTCTGCTAGACTGTGAGGCGGCATTGGGGAATGGCGACTGTGCATGTGGTGCGGTAGCTGTTCACCATATTGCGGTTGCTGTCTCGGCGGTGGCACTGCAGCAAGTGGATGGCGGGATGGAGGAGGCTGTTGATGCTGGGGGTGCTGGTGCTGCTGAGAATGGGTTGGCACTGGCGGCGGGAGTTGAGGACGCTGCTGCAACGGAACAGGTGCTGTCGGGGTTGGCAGCCGTCCTACACCCATCATCGATGCCAATGCCAGCGCCGCAATGCCAGTTGCCTCCTCCTCGCTAGTAGTCTTCGACGCTCCTCCCATCTCGTTAGCAACAGGTGTTTCCGAAGCGCCAAACCAGTCTGTTGCCGACGTCGATTGGCCCTCAGTAGGTGAGTCGTCGTTAAGCAATGCGTTGATCTTTGTCACCCTTACCTCGCGCTCTTCCTGCTTATTACTGCGTGAAGCGCCGGTACTTTGATGCGCGTACGAACTCGAGGCCTGGTCAGTAGCCGAATGCATGGCAGAATTAAAAGCAGCTCCAGTCCCCTTAGAGCTAGATACAGTCGAATGCTGGCCAGGCGCCGTTGTCATTAGATTGGATATATGTAATGCCCCATAGCCTGGTGCAGGCGAAGAAGAGAGTCTGGGAAGCCCTTCCACAGGAGGTGGCGTTGCCTGCGAGGACATTGTATCTGACTCCGCACGGGCAATGGAGCCTTGGCGCTCTCCAGACTCCAAGCTCATTCCTCGAACAGCTGCGTTATCGACAACACGACCGGCAATCCTCGACTGAACAAAGGACGAAGGCTGTGTCAAGACCACCTGTGTCTGGTGCGGTTGCTGCGGTTGCTGCTGCTGGGCATTATCGCCTGCAGGAGCCAACACTCGCGTGTACACCACTGCGCGTCCACCATCAATACCGATTGTCGGGAAGCTTGTCATCGTTGCGGGCGCCGTGTTTGGAGCTGATGGCGTTTGCGAAAGATGAGCAGACATCTTGCCAGTAGCGGCACTGTTTGGCGATATCGCCACATTTGCCATGTTCTCGCGGTTGATTTGGGAAAGTGGAATGGAATCGCTCGACATGCCCAAACTAGACGTAGATGCCGACAAGGGCCCTTGCGGTAACGTGGACAATGCTCCTGGCGACTCAAGCCTATCGTTCTTACGTTTGCGTCCGCGTTTCTCCTTCTTGCCTGCCGCATCATCTACCAGTGGTGTCGTTGCTGTTGAACCTGATACTGCTCCAGTCGCTGCTGACTGTCCAGAATGAGAAGAAACCGAGGCTGCTGAAACGGGCTGGAAGGGCGTCATCGGAGGAAGTGTGCCGCCAGCCTTGTTCTTCTCGTATTCGGCAATAACAGCGTCAAGCGCCAACTTTTCGCGATTGGCCCTAAAATAGTTGCGCACCTGAGTCCCTGTCTTCGACCCTATTGCCTCTGCAAGCGTCGACCAGTCCGGTCCAAGTCTCACCACAAAATGCATAAATGCTGATCGCTCATGCACAGACCAGTAAGACGAGTAGCCGCTTTTCTTTGCTGTCAGCGGTGGCCCTCCTCCAGCCTGCGGCAGAGCAAGGTGGGGAGACGGAGTACGCCCTACTCCATGTATTCCAGAACCATTACCAACTCCAAAAGCCTGCCCTTGCACTAAAGCAGCACCAGCTGGTGGGGGCCTGGGACATAGCACAACTTGGCTGCTGCTGCCTTTAACGCCTGCATTCAACTCATTCGACGCGTCCGATCCAACAGTCTTTGGCGGAAGCACGAGAGACGAAATCGGCGTAACTCGGGGATTGATAAGCTCTGGCCGCGCCTGTGCAAGCAATTCTGATGCCCGGCGCTGCTGTGTTGCCAGCGTATTTACTCCAATAGGTGGCTGTGTGCCCAAGATAGGAGTTCCTGGATGGCTATGGCTATCTACTGTCGCCTGAGCAGCGAGTTCCTCAGCCAGCTGCGCTGCAAGAGGCGTCTCGTCATCCTCATCGTCGCTGGACGAGTCCTGCTGACTAACGGGGGATTTTGTTCTCTGGCGCTTGACACCGACACCCGCATCGGCCAGTGACAATCCTGACACGCCTTGCGCTGCAGATGTATCCATACGTGCAGTTACAGAACGGTTCTTGCTCTTTCCAAATCTCTGCTCATTAGAATGCGCTGCTGTCTTTGTCGCTGTTGAGGAATAAACTTCAGCTGAGGGCTGCATACCCGTCTGCGGGAGAACCAGCGACCCTATACCAGAGTGAGAACCTCCATGCTTCGAATCGCTTGATTGCGCAGATGCTGATGCGGCTGCAAGGGTAAGCGAGTTCGGAATAATCTCGCTAATCAGTGTCCCAGTCGGTGTACGGTAATGGTAGTAGAAATACCTGCATTGTGCCATTGATTTGGAAGGCATCAGAGAAGCAACCTGCGCAAAGTCAGGGCCGAGTTTGTGTAGTCCACGTAGCACACGCTTACGATCTTCGCGCAACCACACTGCGGCGCCAACCAACACAGAATTTTGGGCGCCAGCTTCCTCATCGATTCGAGCCTCAAGCTGCTTCTTGGACGAGGATGGCGATGCGGAAAGACGGCGTCTTTGCGAGTTAAAAGATGTGCCGATACTTCCAGGATCGGTGGTAGAAACTGCACCCGTCTCGCTCTCTGGTAAAGCTCCAACACCATGGATAGAAAAAGCCACGCCAGCATTTGCGGCACTGCTCGAAGGTGAGCACATGAATAAAGCCTCATACGAGCTAATTGGCCTCTTTGGTCCCGCTGCCACGTTAATTACATATCGGTCCAAAGCCGATTCCTTAGGAGGATCTCCAGAAGAGAGGTCAGCGCCCCCAATGCGTTGTCTGTCGCTAGTTGCGGACGGACTTCTTGGAAGAGCATATCGCTGGTGCGAACCCTGTCTGTGAAGCATGTAAAGAGAGGTCTCGGCACTCGCATCGCTCCCCTGCTCAACGGTAGTGGAGGATCTCCCTGAATCATACGGATCAAGAACAGCGGTCAGCGTTGCGCCAAAGCGCGACTGGCTTCTTCTAGAAACAATACGTGGTCGAGGCTGCTGTTTCGAGTCACCAGTAGCGCTATGCACAGACGCACTGCTCCTTCCGGCTGCCTGATATCCGCTCCCATGGCCACTAATAATACCGCTAGCCTCAACAACCTCATCTTCCTCGTCGTAGCTTAGTTCGGCAAGCGAGGCCTTGCGGTCTCTCTGCGCGGAATATGACCCCAGCCCATCATCTGAGCCATCAGTGCCAGACTTGTAGTCATCATCGTCACCGCCAAACCTTTCCCTATCAAGCTCGCGCCCACGGCGAGTGCGCACTATGCTTCCGCCCATCGCATATGCACTGAGCTCCATATATAACCGCGAGGGTCGCCGTGGTTCCCAATGGCTGTCTTCAACAAGCTCGCCCTCTTCCTCGCCATCGTCATCCTCGCTGTTGCTGATGTTCACACGGCCTGAGGCGCCTGTGCGCAAACTGCCACGCTCCTCGCCCTCCTCAATCTCATCATCAACTGCGTCTCTGCTGGCACTACCGGCAAACATGCTTGTAGCTTCACCGTCCTCCTCATAGTCATCCTGCCTAGATCTGGAGTCGATTGATGACACGGGAATACTTGGCGAGATGGGCGAAAGTGGGCCAGATGCAGAGAATCCGCTAGTCTGATTCCCGGAAGGCTTGCGTCGAGCCTTTCCCGCAGAAACAATCCCGTTGTGATGGCCACCGCGTCTGGAGGATACCGGCGTAACATCGGGTGCGTTAGTCGACATTGGGCTTTCATCCTCAACATCGTCATCGTCATCGCCATCGTTCATGGGACTCAGAATCTGCGCTGACGAGTCATCGCTTATTGCATTGTTTCCAAACCCTAGAAGTGCTGATCCCTCGATAGCCGCTTGGCTCTTCCTTTGGCGATTTGCCGCAATAATGCTACGCAGCAATGCACTGCTCCTGGACCGCCGCTCAAGAACATCGACTTCCTCTGGTGAAAATGCAGTCGCTTCCTGCGTATCTCCAATAGCATTACCGCCTTCATCGTCACTGGGTGCAGCGCTTGTGCGCACATTAGTCATTTGCCCATCCTCGACAGACACCGCTATGCCGGCCACGTCGGCCGAATACTCTACTGGCGCACACCCAGCAGCAGCTTCCTGAGCTAGTTTTTCCCTCTCCTCACGAACTCTGCGCTCCCGCCTTTCGCGCGCACGTTCCTTTCTTCGACGACCACCAGCACCGCCGCTTGAAACTCCGGCTTGTCTGCTTCGGCGTACCCGTTTGTTGCTCTTTGTCTCCAATTCCTTTAAGCGTAGAGGTTTCTTATTCCGGTAGTAAAACAGCACGCAATCATTCATCGTCTTGTACGGGATATACGACGCAATCTTGCCAAACTGTTTAGGATGTGTCAGAAAGGCCGCTACAAACGCACTGACCTCGCTCTGAGTCCAATAGTTGTCGGGATCTCCGTTGTTTGCATATGCAATACGACGGAACTCGGTGGTTCCAGGCTCGGGCAATCGAGCATGGTAGAAGGACATCGGGTCGGTAACCAAGTGACAGCTGTTGTTAAATCGCAGCGCTTCACGCTCCTTTGGATCCGTAACCATATTGGGTATGGTCGCAGCGGTACGCTGGCTACGAAGATCGGGGTTGCGTGCGTCGTCATGCTGCAGGCGCTCAATGATAGCCTGAAGCTCAGCCTCCGAGTGCACTGCATCGGATAAGAAGTCATCAGCACGTCTGGTGGTATCCAATGACGAGGACAAATTTGTTGATGCCGAAAAAAGCGGACCCAGGCTAAAACCAAACTCATCGGTGGTTGGGACAGACGATCCGCTTACATGGCGTCGCCTATTGCTTGTGGATGCAAACGATGAGCCTGGCTGGGACCCACCGCTGCTGCCTCCTACGCTACTAGCACCACTGCCGGCACCACTAGCAGCTGCACCAACTGCCACACTCCTTTGCTTAGCCTCACGTTGTCGATCAAGTTTATCAACCCGTTTCCGCCACTTTGAATAAAGCTCGCTGTACTCTTCCTGCAGTTTGCGCGAATGGCTCGTATTCTGATTCTTCTCACGCCCCAATATCTTTGTCAAGTGGGGCTGGACTTTTTCGTGGATTTTGACATTCTCCTTCCAAAATGGCCAGTCCGTTGGAGAAGGATACGATCCTGGTACAAATGTCGGATATGACGTTAAGAAAGATGTTGCCATTCTTGTTTGCATCTCGGCCGCTTTTATCTGGTTCTCTCGGTAGATCGAGCTAACCAATGACTTGAGCTTGTCCTTTGGGGGATGCACTTCCAGTAGTCCATCCTCGTCGCTATCGCTATCGCTATTGCCGCCAGAGTTGTCAGAAATATCGTCCTTGGATAGAACCTGAATGTCAGAACTTTTGTATATTTGCCACGCAACAGAGCCACTCGTGGCATTGATACCATCTTGCTTTACATCACCACTAGTGCCCAAGGTTGTACCCGACTGAGGCACGACAGATGTAAGAGAATCGACCAGTGCACAGTTCTGCCCAACAATAGCTGGATCGGTATATGGGTCTGTGGGTTCGATAGGCTCCGCAGTCTTTGACGCTATACTATCAGCTAAGGTTTCAGATGGCTTTTGTGGATGTGATGACAAGGTCGGGACAGCCCGATCATTGGCTACTGGTGGACTCTGTTTTTTCACATCAGCAGGCGCATCTAGAACATCGGTCATTGCTGAATCCACATTAATAGATGATCCTGAAATCATCACCAACTTCTCCTGACACTCTGCAATTTCCCTGTCAATGTCGGAAATACGACTATGCAGCTCTTGCCGAGGAACTTGTGACTGTGACGAACTCGAATTCTCAACCTTGGGTTTTTTCTCTCCTTCCAAACTATCCAAATGTAAAGGCCGTGACACGCGTGGTGAGTGGGGATATAACGGTGAGCGAAGTGTTTCTGAGGGAGAAGAGGAAGACGGCTTCTCGCGCTTAGGTGATGGTGTAGGATCCCTGTTAGTCTGTCTTACATCATGCCGATGCATTGCCGATTGAGAAAACGACTGCGAATGTTTCCTTTCAGACGACCTTGGTCTAACAGAAGTGGACTCGTGTGAAGAGTGTGTAGAAAGCGATGACGATGGTCTACTATTCCGGTGGATAGGTGCGCCAATGCTGTCATGGTGCCCAGTGTTTTTGCTTCTGTCTGCAGGCATAGTAAAAGTACGGTGTCCTAATGTCCCCAAACGCAAAGTGTTTCGTTCGTCAGCCTCTAGCTCGCCCTCCTCCAAAGCTTCAGCTGGCTCTGTTGAGCGCCTGCTGAAAGCCGGCAATTGCGATGGCCTGTCTCTCGGGCGTGTGGACAATGCTGCTGTTTCTTTATGGCTGGAGGAGAGAAAAGGAGAGCGTGGCGGTTCACCGCTCGCTGTGCTTTTACGACCGCTATATCTAGACATCCCTAAGCCAGATAATCCATAATCGCGCCTTCCGTGCGCCCTATCTTCTAGTCTGCTGCCACTCTGTGCTGATCCGTGAGAACTCCTGTAGACTCTTTCTGTCGAACTAGACCGCTGTTTACCCCGCGGCACGCCCACTTCGCTACCTCCATACGAGGGGCGCGTGTTTGCTCGGTCTCGCTGAGCATGTTCCCGGTCACGCCTTTCGCCAGGGCTCTGGTAGCGACTGCTGCTAGAAGAAGGACGCAGCGAATCCGATGGCTGTGTGTTGAAGCTCATAGCTGTGGTGTCTCTTTCTGGATACAACAAGTAAGGTGCACCGTATTGGCGTCAGGAAATAATGAGAAGGCCCAAATCGAGGGGTAAGGCCCCGAAGTAATGTTTCGAAAAGGTCCTTCTTACAGAAATTTGTATGTAATCGGTGCAAGACACAAAAGACAACTTTCGATTAATGGTTATTCACTTGAAATAATTCGATATAAACACAGAAAATAATATGAACAATGGAAATAAATCAAAATATAATAGCTTCAAATCGGCATTACCGTAACACTTTAATTTTGCGAAACAGGAAGGGTAGAAAAACGCCGCCTAGTTTGGGGTGTCGCTTTTTCGTCAATTTTTCCTCAAACACGAACAAGGAAAAACGACTTTTCTTTCCCTTTTTTCTTCTTTTTTTGAGTTTTTTACTCGGCTGATTTGATGAACGCGAGCTTGCTCGCTCCAACCACTTGATGCAGAGAAAAGGAAATGTCGATATGGATTGATTTGATTGGCCCGACTGTTTCTCTGTTCCTCGCCTTTTTTGGGGTGTGCAATTCGAGTTTCGCTTTTCTCCTTTTACATATTTTACTATCCAACTGGTAGCTTTTCTAAACGATGGTTCTAGTATACAATCTCTACATTTTTGACAGACATTGCCAGTGCATATATTACACCGAATGGAATCATCCTGGGTCTCTGCTGGCCACCGATGCCAATGTGAATTCGCACAGCAAGGATTCGATGCGAGTAAATCAAGGCACCGGTGGTGACGACAGTAGGTCTACTGCTGCGCCAGACAGCCAGCGACCGCTTGTGTGGCCAACAGGTGCGTCATCGTCAGCTGCACAGAACACATCTGATTCTCTTCGCAATGTTGCAATGGAAGAAGAAGCGAAGCTTGTCTATGGCGTGGTATTCTCTATGCGCAATATCATAAACAAGTTTAATGGCAAAGATAGTCCACAGGGCGGGAATCCGGGTGGGTTTATGTCATATGCGACAAATACGTATCGGTTGCATTACTATGAAGCACCGACTGGAATCAAGTTTATACTTAATACTGACACTGCCACATCATCAATGCAGCCTGTTCTTGAAATGATTTATCGCAACATTTATGTGGAGTATGTGGTGAAGAATCCTTTGTTCCGTATAGATTCTCGGCTGTCGGCTCCTATTGAGAACGATTATTTCCGTGCCGTTTTGAATAATTATATCCGCGAAATTGTATCTTCCTCTTCTTCTTGATATATTTGTGAATATATGTTACCAAAAAGTCGTGTTAATATTAATAATTGTCTGCCATTGCTACTGTATGCCTTTATGATTAGCGATATGTTGCTACTAATGTAATGAATATGATTAAGAAATGGCTGTA
>JANBTT010000146.1:0-35446 GCA_027578915.1 Coemansia sp. RSA 1200 | reverse complement strand
GGATGGAGAAGGCAGGATAACATCGCTAAGGAACCTGATGTTCCTGAACGCAGAATAGTATCAAAACAGACTGAATCTGGTGGTGGCAAGTCTCAGCGATCGGCGCGGATAAATCAAGAAAAGAATAGCCAGCGAAATAAACCGGAATTCAAATGGATATCCCGATGGATTGACGGGATACTTTCTGTATGTGCGGACAATAAGCGATATGATCTTGATAGTGAAAAGTTCTTTGTGAAGATCACAGAACAATTTGACAACAGGGTTCCTTCATATGGGCATCTTGATTATCTTGCTCATGAGCTGCGTAAGGTTCTTATCGACAACCACAGCGACAAAAGCCAGAGAGGTACAGTTCTACCCTTATTGAGAAGGAAAGATCCTTTTGCCGTTTCTTTACCTCAAAAGGAAGCATCGGATCCAATTGATCCATTTATAGAGCGCCACAAGGATGCGGAAAGAATAGCCAAAATGCTGCTAGATACTCTGAAGGGAATTGCAGAGAAGGCAAGGATGGTTCTAGAAAAAGAAGAAGAAACAACTGGAACTCCGCTTTGCTAGTAAACTTTTTTCTTGAAGTTGTAGTAAATTATTTACTCTCCAAAATGCTAGTTTATTACCAATTGAACATATGGGTTGACATTTAAATCTCCAACAATTTGGTGATAGGATTAATACTAGTAAACATAAATATTTATGAAATAGATGCATATTTGTGGCAGTTTAGGCTGCTTGCGTTTAAAGTAAATTCTCTTGAGATTGGGAATAGATGTGTTGAAAGAAGAAAAAGGGATAAACGACATGCCAGGCTGCGTTGTTCCATCTGGTTCAAGCTGGAATCAGTAAGTACTAAAATTAAGACAAATTTCTTATAGGTTTTGTATGTGGCCAAGAGTAGTACAGAAATAGTTTGAAATTTGTGCTAATACCATTTTTCACTAACATCTGGATGTTGTTTTGGGCATCTCGCAATTAATTAGATAATGGTGATTATTGCTTTGCTGTAAAGTTGACAATGCAATTTTGCAGATATGTTGTATTAGCTTTGCAGCAATGTCAATTTTTACTTGATGCTTTGACATTAGAATAGACATGACAGCCACTTTTGTTTCTCTATTCCTTTATTTTTTGAATAATTGTTTTTAAACACACTAACCTTCTCAATATGGTTCATATAAACGACCTGGATCCTGAAGTCCTTTATCTCATTCTCTGTCTTGCGTCGGGTAGACTGGCTAGAGACATTGACAAGTGGAAACACAAGCTTCCCTTTCTTCAGGTGTGCACCAAGTGGTACGACTTGTTTAAAAGTTATGCGTTTTCTCAAGGGTTTGTTGATATCTATCCATTAGATTACAATGAATATTCAGAAGCTAATCTAAAGAGCTGTGTCTACTACGCTGACAATGCCATTGTTTGCAGATCCAACCTTGGCATAATCACCGGACGTGACAAGCACAACTGTGATTGTGTAACTGAGCTGAAAGTAGAAGTTGTGGGTTCCAATTTACATATCATTCATTATGGCCATGTTCTAGGGATGATTTCAACACTTGGGGTAGGGTATTGGATAAATCTTTCCTCACTTGTGTTTGGTAATTACGCTGGATTTGAGGAGCCTTTAGAGTTTCAAGTACCTAATCTGGATAAACTTTCACTGGCAGTTTCACAGTACTTTAATGATTTTCGGAACAGTGTGCCAAATATAACTCATTTGAGGTTGTCTAATTATGTCGATAAAATACTGCCAACGGCATTTCTCATCCTTATTGACCATTATGCACCTCGTTTACAATATCTGCACTTTCACTATCCAATTAAGTCTTCTTTGCCATCATTCTCAACTGAATTAACATATATTTCGTTGGGTCTTAAGGATTATACACATCGCCATCCTTCTTTTTACGCCAAATCACTCCAGTACTTGGAATTATACGGCATATCTAGCAGCAACTTTTCATGGTGGATATTTCACAATTTTACAACGCCTGGATGTATAGAGTTTACAAATCTAAAAACCCTTGAGCTAAATTATAAAGATCAAACGGATGGAGAGAAAAAACTTTCAGAAAAGTATTTAAAACAGGCTAGGCCGTATGGATCACACATGCTTCAGTTCCCAAGCCTCGAGAATTTAACCTTAGTACGTCCTCCGGTGGATTGTGATGTGTTGTTTACTGATACAATACCCACATGCTTGAAGGAGCTGAATATTCGAGGAAGTTGCGATTCAGTTGTTGCTGCTAGCAGGTTGCGGTTTAAAAGCGTTGGCAAATTGTACATTGATGTATATAGAGAAGAAACACCTACCAATGCCTTCTACATTGCAGCAGACCGATATTTTGGATATACTAAGATCGGGAGCACCTGCACAGTTGATTTCAGTTTACTAGTCGATATTCAGAGAACAGCATCCTGGATAAATATTACTGATCTACGACTTGGCCATATTGAATTTACTAATCTACTGAAGCTCGTTCCTAACCTTTACAACCTTCAAAATCTTTTTCTTCGCAATGTACATGTAAGTGATGAATGCCTGTCAATTATTCAATCAGGACTTGACGAAGAGGAACGAGGCAAATTTGAACTGCTCGATACTAGGGTTGAATATCTTGTGATGATCTATGTCGAACCAGATGATCCACACCATCTCCTTGCCATTCTCAATCATCTGTTATTACGAATAACAACACTGAAGAAAGTCAGAACAAGCAAAGTTCTAGGATCAAGCTTTTTGTCAGAAAAGTTTCACTGTAGTTTTTATTTTGACAGATAAGATAATTTAGTGACTTTTTGTAATAAGGTCATATATAACCCCTGGAAAACTTTTTTATTAAATAACCCCTACACATTTGCAGTTATTGTAGCTTCATAAGGGTATTGGTAAGTGTGAGTTTAACTTCACCGCTAGTGTAAAGACAGAACTAGATTAATTTAAGCAATCGGATCCAATTTCTAATTTATTATGTACTGCAAGAATGGCTACTTGTGTTGATACCAAATGTTTTGATTTTAAAAAAACAAATGTATAGTTGAAAATGACAATAATGCATGCATTGAATCTTCAGTATCCAGTCATTCTACCAGTATGGGGTTTGCAGTTATGCTTGTAAATTGGGTGAATGCCTCCAGAAGTTTGTTGCAGTTATTAACTTACTAGGCTGTGCTGAGGATGCTGCTGGTTTTGCATTGTAGAAGTTATGATACCAAGCTATTAGTAGAAGATAGAGTGAAAATGCTTATTTTGTAAGATCTTTTGATAGAATCATAAACTCTAGGTTTCTTTCTATCTACAAAAACTTAGGTATTGCACCAGTTGAAAGTCGAGATCCAAAGCAGTAAATCAGGCGTGGTTTGGCCTTCAGGAAAAAGACACGTAGACAGATATATGCGTGTGCCTTGACAGAACAGCAACACCGGCGGACATTTGTGACGAGCGTGAGGATAAAATGTGACCTGTTCAGCCGTTATTAATAAAATAAAAAAGGACAAAGCGCTTTCCACAGACTATCCTCGGAATACTGGCGGGTCTTTTGTTGCAAAGTCAGTGGACAAATGGGGAACAGCCACAGAGGGTATTTCGGCGTTAGTATGTGTTTGAAAAAGCAGTAGTAAACGCAGAAGAAAGACTTTCAGTGTGGAATCGACGTCACATGCTCACTCTCCTCTCCCTCACAGATCACGCACGCAACTCTCAGTTGTTAGCATTCTCAATGGGATGAAAAATATTACTTGAGCTTTGTACTCTTTTTCCTCCTTTCTGTCCGTTTTTATTTTATTTGGTTCAAGCAGCACATTCATTTAGACAAATCCAGCTTTTCTTTTCTTTCTCACTTCTTTATTCTTTTTACTTTATATTGATAGCTATCTTGCATTATTATATTATTTTGTATTTTATATTATATTTCACATTATCGACATTACACCACCCAGCTGTTAGGTGGATATTATAGAAGCGGGGATAGTAAACGCTTAACCGTTATTTATATTTATTCTTTTTTAAACACAGACAAATGGGAAAAGCAGAGGAGGGAAAGAATGGCATTGAAGGATGCCAGAGACAACATGAACAGCAAGCGGGAGGAGTGTGGAAGGCCTTGCGGCTGGTGGTAGCTGGCGGTCTAACGCTGACCCTCATTGCAGGGTACTTTGGGGGGCCAATTCAGATGATTCCGTGGAGGCCAGACAGAAGCGACGGACAGCCATCGACGACGCCTGTTCTGCAGCTGCGCGAAGTGTACGTGCAGTCAATGCCACGACCGCCTTCGTCGCTTGTAGCGCTTTCGAGTCAAGGTACGCAGGCGGGAAAGGCGGCGCTGCGGTCGTGGTACGATGACCAAGCGTCGATGGCTCGTACACATGGATACAGCTTCCCGTACAGGCTCTCGCACTGGAAGGCCGACGCCAGCGAACAGACTGATGGTGGCAATAGCGAAGGTGGTCAGTCTGTTCTTGCTAGGGTCTGGGCTGCGGCTGGTGTGCAAGTACAAAGACTGTGGATGGCACTTGGTGGCGACTCGTCTTCACAGCTGAGTGGCAGCAGCGCAGACTATGTCGACGCGTACTCGCGGCCAGATTCGCAGTACACGATGTCGTTTGCACGCAACGACCAGCCAATGGAGCCGATGAGGATAGTTTCAGCAGACGGCGGCGTCAGGGCGCTGGAGGGCACTGGCGAAGGGCCGGAGACTGTGGCAGCCAGAGGAACCAGCAGGATGCTGCAGCGGATGCGCGCACAGTACCTGGAGAGCGAGCACGGACAGCGGCACAGCTACTGGTCGGCATCGCCGGTGCGCGGAATGAGCGTGGAGGGGCCGGATCCGGAGCCAGAGCCAAAGGACCCGGTGATGGGCAAGTGGAACTACTACATCGAGGATGGGCTGCTTGTGCCAAACATCACGGACAAGAAGACGCTGGTGCATCTGGCGCGCATGGCGGCCAATGCGTACCAGCCAAGCGACTCTGACACGTGGGAGCAGCTGGGCGAGCGGTGGGACACGCACAAATCGTTCGGATGGGCCAGCGACGGACTGCGTGGGCACGTGTTTGCTGACAAGGATAACAGCACCGTTGTGCTTTCCATCAAGGGCACGTCGTCTGCGTTCTTCTTAGGAGGCGGATCCGAGACGTCTGAGCGCGACAAGTACAACGACAACCGTCTTTTCTCGTGCTGCTGCGCCTATGTTGACTTTACGTGGTCGACTGTGTGCGGCTGCCACATGTCTGGCTCAAAGTGCAATGCCACGTGTCTGCGCAATGAGATCAACGATGAGGCCGCCGACAACTACTTCTTTGCGGCTGCGCAGATCTTTATGGATGTTGCCAAGCGCTACAGCAAGTCCGATATTGTGCTGACGGGCCACTCGCTCGGCGGATCAGTGGTAGCGCTTCTGGGGCTGACGTTTGGCGTGCCCGTGGTTGCCTTTGAGACTCCCGGCGACAAGCTAGCATCAAAGCGACTGCATCTACCGCAGGCGCCTGCCGTCCCCATGGATCGCATTCCGCTGTTCCACGTCGGCAACACGGCGGACCCGGTGTTTATGGGCGTCTGCGCCGGCCGCACGTCGTCATGCTACTACGCCGGTTACGCGCTGGAGTCGATATGCCACAACGGCCGCCAGCTTGTGTTTGACACCGTTGCGCAGCGCGGATGGCGCCTTGATATCCGCCACCACCGCATCAACGAGGCCATCTACCTTGTCTTTGAGCCCTGGGGCAACTTTGATCCCGAAGAGCGCTTCCCGATGCTGGAGCTCGATGACGAGAACTGCACTGACTGTGGCTTGTGGAAGTTCATCGACGAAAAGTCGCCGCAATAGAACCCGCGCCACAGTCTATTGTTCTGTTGCCAGCTCCCTCTCTCTTTCTTTCTCTGGGCTTGGTTTGCCTTGTTGTAGAGTTTCTTTTTGGTGTCTATTTCTCTCTTTCCATGTGGCTGGGGCACCAGGACTATTTCGGCCTGTTGCTAAATCTTTGTCTGTCAATAACAATATGGAAATAACGCTTTTTTTATCGCGGCGGTGCTTGAATGCCAAGTCCGTGGTGGATGCAACAGGAACTGCGTGCTTTTTTCTCCCTCTTTCCATTTTTCTCTTTATACAGTTATTCTTGCTCCTTTCTTTTTTCCTCCGCCCACTTTGCGTCTATAGTTTTTTTTGAAGACTAAAGCTAGGAACAATACTATCCATCCCTTTTTTTCTGTAATTACTTTCTGTTTGAACCTATATTTATATTTGTAGAGCATTTCCCTTGCATAAATTCAACTACATACCACTAATACACTACTCTATTCCCCTCGCTATGCCATCCATAAAAAGAGACGACGCCTCCACTGACGCTGCTCCGCTCCTCCCCGACAAGAGCAAATTTACTGTTGGCGACATTCCATTCCAGGATGACCCGCACTTTCAGTCGCTAAAGCAGTACGCCGGGTAAGTGCGCAAAGATGGGTGGGATCAAAGATTCCTCCCTAATGGGAGTTTTGGAAGCTACCCACGTTTGGTGTTTCTCCTCCTCTCTCCTGCAGAATGTAAACTGAGACTAACTGGGGGTTTTCAATGCAATCTATTTCCTGCTTCCGATGACTGTTCTGTAGGCAGATCCCTATGCAGGGCGACAAGGACGTCATGTTCTTCTGGCTGGTGTCAAACGCAACTAACACACAGAACCAGGACAAGCTGCTGATATGGCTGAATGGCGGTCCTGGATGCACAAGTCTTGATGGACTGTTTATGGAGAACGGTCCATACAAGTTTGATGGCCCCAACAGACTAAAGTTCCGCGACTACAGTTTGACCCAGCAGTTTGACGTACTATACATTGACCAGCCCTTTGGAACCGGATTCAGTGTAGCTGATGTCAAAGACTACAAGACATCGTTCAAGGACGTCTCGCTGGCTCTGCTGAGCTTTCTGGAAAAGTTCTACACCATCTTTCCAGAGTACCGACAGCGGCAGCTGTATATTTCGGGAGAATCGGAGGCTGGCACGTACATCCCATATGTGGCCAACGATATTCTCCAGATGCCCGAGGCCGACAGGTTTAATCTGGGCGGCCTGATGATTGGCAACGGCTGGATCGATCCGTACCCGATGTACATGTCGTATCTGGACATCCTGAGGAGCCGCAATCTCCTGGATGGCAACGTGGAAAAGAAGCTGTTGAAGCTGATGGATCTGTGCACTCGCGAGTATAACCGCGCTCCACAACCGGTTCACACCGACGTCTGTGAGCGCATCCCTTCGGTGTTTCTGGACGAAGGTGGCCCGTCGCCCGGGATGTGCTACAACCAGTACGATCTGCGGTTGATGGACACGCAGCCAGCCTGCGGGATGAACTGGCCGCCAGAGGTCGGTTTGTTCACGCAGTACTTTAACCGCAAGGATGTGCAGCGCTCGATCAATGTGCCCGACGGGATGGCGCCGGCGCACTGGACAGAGTGCAACAACATGCCGAACACCAAGCTCAGATCGGATACGTCGCCACCTGCGGTCAGTTTTATGAACGCGATTCTGGACCATATCCCGGTTCTTCTATTTGTTGGCAAGGACGACTACATGTGCAACTATATTGGAATGGAGTGGTCCATCTCCAACTTGACGTGGGCTGGGTCCACCGGGTTCACAGGCAAGTCCAAGATTGCCGACTGGACGATTAATGGCTCTGTTGTTGGGACCGTGCAGTCCGAGCGCGGACTCACCTACGCCCTGATCAACGATGCGTCGCATATGGTTGGTGTCGATAGACCGCGCGAGGTCCTCGATCTGTTCTCGGCCTTCACCAACGCCTCGACCGCCAACCTCCCCTTTTCCTCGTCGTTCCGTAAGGGCCAGGACACGCCGTCACCCATCAGTGATGCTCCTCCTCTATCGTCCCCGGATTCCCAGGAAAATACCGTCCTGGTTGTAGGAAAATGGGTTGGTCTGTGCTTCCTCTTTGTCCTTTCCCTGTTTTTCCTCCTCTGCTTCCTGTTCCGCAAGCGCCTGTACTCGTGGTGGCTACGTCATCGCGGCTACTCCAGTGGCAGCAACGATGACGCGCGGAGGATCGACACGGGTGGTTTGGTTGCAGATAGGAGTCGTGGTTGGCGCAGCGGTTACGGCCGCATGTTGAGTGAAGACGAACTTGACGATGCTTTTATGATGAGCGAGTTTGCGTTTCCCAAGCTGCCAAAGTCCCGTCCGAATATGGATGTTGAGGGGTTGCTTCTTGACGATGATCCAGCTTCTAGTCCCGATGAGGATATGAGCGCCACTACTGTTAAGAGCACCGCTAATAACACTAATGCTAGCTCGCCCTCGGCGCATCATTGACACTGAAGGCTCTGTAGATGAGGGGAGGGTCTGTCTCTGAATGCTGTGTTCTTTGGCTTCCTTACTCTTCAACATGTTAAGATATATTTATTAAGGCTTTTGTAGGCCTAGGAATGCGTCGATGTCCTTGATAAAGTTAATGTGTTGGAATTTTTCTGGCAAGGAACTCTTCATAACGTATGAATGTATCCTGTCACTTGTATTAACATTTATTAAAGTTGTTGTTCGTAGTAGTAGATGATTGAGAAAGGCGAGAAAGTAGTGTGGATTGCCTGGATCAATACCAAAAATCATGAGATGTTTAATCTTGTTGTCTAGTAGCTCAACCTCTCCTTGTTCCTCTTCTTCCAGCCCTGCCCGAATGATTGACAGACATTCATTACTTAGGGAAATATTTCCAAGTCGTAGAATTTGAAGTTTGTAAAGGTTGAGAAAGAGCTTCAACAGATTAGTAAATTCAATATTGCCAAGTCGTAGATTAGTAACATTCACCCAAGATACTGTCCGTTGAATGTCAATTGGCAGTCCAAAAGCCACCTCACAGATGCTCCCAATTTTGGTATGCCCAAAATACCGGTATGCTACAATGTAGATATCGTCGTTGGTTGTTTTATACCCGTCTACTTCAATGTGCATTTTGTTAACGCTTGTAAACCGCAGCTTGCTAGCAACAACAACTGGATCACAATCTCCTTGAATATCCAGTTTTTCTAAATGTGTAGGTATTGTATCTGTAAAAAACACGTCACAATCCACTGGAGGTTCCTTCAAAGTTAGACTCTCAAGCTTTGGAAATCGAAGTATGTGTGATCCGTATAGCTTACTCTCCTTTTCTTGTGGGTTGACATATCGAAGAATAAGCGTTTTTAGGTTTGTAAACTCTATGCATTGAGGTGTCGTGAAGTCATGAAAAAATCTCCATGAAAAGTTGCTGCTGGATATGCTGTATAAACACAAGAATTGAAGTGGTTTGGCATAAAAAAATAAATGACGATGTGTATATCTGTAAAGGTTTAGTGAAAGTGATGTTAGTTCTGTTGAAAACAGCGGTAGAGGATATTTGATCAAATAGTCGACACATAAGTGTTGCAAGCGTTGTGCATAATTGTCAATAAGAATGCTAAATGCTGAAAACAGTATTTTGTCGTAGTGACAATTAAAATCCAAGTGAGTTATATTCGGTGCTTTGTTTTGGAAATCACAAATATACTTTGAAACCGTTGCTGAAAGCTCTTCTAGCTTTATATCTTTAGGGTTTAAAGAAGGATCATTTTTGCAATAGGTTCTAAACGAAAGAAATGATAAATCCAACCAATAGCCCACACCAAGTGCTAATAGCTTCTTCAATACATGGGCATATTGACCAATATGTTTAAATTTAGATATTTTGATTTTTAGCTTTGATACACAATCGCAGTTGCATTTGTCACGTCCAGTAATGATGTCAAGGTTGGATCTGCAAATAATATCATTGTCAGCGTAGTAGACACAGCTTTTTATATTGATAGATGCATCTATACTGTCCTTTAGTGAGTAAATACCAACAAACCCCTGGGAAAACACATGGCTTTTAAACAAGTTGCACCACTTGGTACAAACCTGAAGAAGAGTAAGTTTGTCTTTCCATCTGTCTATATCTTCAACTGGCTCACCAGATATAAGATAGAGGATGCGATAGATAATTTCAGGATCCAGGTCGTTTATATGAGTCATTCTAATAAGTAAGCTAATAATTGGAATCTCAAAAATAAAGGAACAGAGAAACAAAAATAGTTGTCATGTCTATTGTGTTTCCATCACATCTGGTAAAAATTGACATGTCTGTTAAACTAATGCAACATATCTGCAGAATTGCATTGACAACCTAAATCCAAGATAATAATCACAATCAACACATCAATTATGTGCTGGAGAAAGGCGTTATTAGCAATAACTACACCATTTCTATATTACGAATAAACAATTGAACAATATCTTTTAGAAATTCTGATTTGAAGTAAATAATTTTGCTTCTAGTTTAAACCAGGCGAAGCAACACAATCTGATAGGTTAGCTATTGTTCATTCTTGATTAATTCATCATATTGCATTCCAGTCTTTCAAATAGAAAAATATATTAGATGCAGACAGACTAAACTGCCATTACAATGCTCTCTTTTTATAGACTATAGCAATTACTTGTTAAGCTCTAATTGCCATGTATCTGAGGTTTTACATGTAATTTCAAAATATTTGACTGGTAACAGACTATTTTATTTTTAGTAAGAGTCAAATATTTGTAAAAACATGCTAGTTACTAGCTAAACAATATGTGGATATTATGTGCTAAACCAAGCTCAGCAAGGAATGTTGAATAGGTCAGGCATTTCTGGATGTTGTTATTTTGTTCCCTCGTTTCTTTTACTTCTTTCCAATATATTTGTACTTTTCTTTTTGCTTCTCTATTGACACAATCTCGTGGGTATAGTGTTTATACACGCCTTTTATTGCAACATGTTTCGGTTTTATGCGGAAAAGGTCTGGTGAAGCACCATTATAAAGTATGTTCTTCTGCTGAGCACACTGACAACAACGCTGTATATGCTCTACACGCCAACTCTGTTGCAAAGAGGAACGCCCGCGGTGGATATTGACAACAACCGATGGAGAGCTGTCTGGCTGGACCAGGCCAACGCCATTACTACAGAAGAGTACAGCGCTTTGCTAAAAGCACGGTTTGAAAGGCTGTCGGCATGGCAAAACTATACTCTGTCCCAGTGGCAGGCTACGCAAAGCCAACAGGAAGAGTTGAATGTGGCTATTCGAGAGGCACTGATAAACGGGAAAGAGGGATGTTGCAACAGCGATGGCGACATACAAACGACACAGGAACGGCTCAAGAGGATCTCAACAGCCGTAAAGTACGCGTGGGAAGCGTACCGGAGAGATGCACTTGGGTACGATGAGTTTCGGCCACTATCACATAGTGGAACAAATATGACACGGCAGGGTATTGGGTACTTTGTGGCAGATGTACTGGACACTCTGTGGCTGGTGGGGCTGCAGAAGGAGTATGCCGAGGCAAGGCAGTTTTTGGCTGACCATGTCACCTACAACCAGACAGGCGCTGTGTCGCTGTTCGAGACAACCATCCGCGTGCTGGGTGGTCTGCTGTCGGCCTTCCATCTGTCAGGTGAAAGCGATATCCAGCTCTTGCATCTAGCCGACGAGCTTGGCACGCGTCTAGCCTACTCTTTTGAAACGGATTCAGGCATTCCGCCAGAAACAGCGTCGCTTCAGCACCAGAAACACGTCTACGCCTACCAGAGCAGCACCGCCGATATTTCCGCTCTGCAGCTTGAGTTTCGGTATCTGTCCAAGCTCACTGGAAAGCGCAGGTACCGCAAGTACGTTGACAAAATCATGGACATTGTGCTGAAAGCACCCAAGTGGGGATGGTCTTGTTCCGATCTACTTTAACGCTGTTACCCGACGGTTCACAGGTGACACTATTCGACTCGGCTCCCGCGGCGACAGCTACTACGAGTACCTTCTCAAGCAGTGGCTCCAGACAAGCCAAACCGAGCCCCGGTTCCGCAAAGAGTATGACGCAGCAATGGAGGGCGTTAAAAAGTACTTGGTTGCTGTCAGCCCAAACCAGAACCTGACGTTTGTTGGTGAGCTGCTGTCTCCACACAACACAAACCCAGAGTTCAGTCCCAAGATGGACCACTTGGTCTGTTTCCTCAGCGGCAATCTGGCACTTGGCGCAACCCAAGGCCGTTCGCTGGCAGAGATGTCTCCACTTGAACTGTCTGTGTCAAACCGTGAAGATCTTATTCTTGCACGTGAACTGGCCGAGACGTGTGTTCGCATGTATTTAGACACAGCGTCAGGACTGACTCCCGAGATTGCCTACTTTAGATGGACTAATCCAGTAACAGGCGCTGAAAAGCCGTTTGATGCCAACACACAGCTAGTAAAGCCTGGTGGCGACATCCTTGTTCACGCTTTGGACCGCCACAACCTGCTGCGCCCAGAGACCGTTGAGTCGCTTTTCATTCTATGGCGCATCACTGGTGAAGCCAAATGGCGTGACTATGGCTGGCGGATCTTTGAGGCTTTTGCGCGATGGGCCAGGCTTCCTGATGGCCATGGATACTCCAATCTTCTAGGTGTCACTGTGATGCCTTCACAGCATACTGACAAAATGGAGACCTTCTTTGTGTCTGAAACACTAAAGTATCTGTATTTGCTGTTTAGCGACAGCAGTACTGTTCTGTTATCACGCTATGTATTCAACACAGAGGCACACCCGCTTCTTCATTTTACATGGAACAAGTAAGGACAATTAGTAACACACAACATCATATAAAATAATATTTACTTGTTTTGTATCGTAAGTTAGGAACTGGATAATAATATATTTAAAAAATTCCATAAGATGAATAATATGTGAACCTAACGTTTAAAAACTTTGTGGGCAAGAAACTCTTCTCAACAAAAGTAGAATAAGAATAAGTATTATCAATCTCAATTTCCTTTAAAGTCGGTGTTCGTAGCAGAAGATGATTGAGAACGGCGAGAACGCTATGTGGATTGCCTGATTCAACATCCTTAAGAGTAAGACATTTGATCCTAGTGTCCAGGAGCTCAATCTCACCTTGATCCTCTTCCTCTAACCCCAAAAGAATAATCGACAGACATTCATCGCTTAAATGAATATGATAAAGAATAAGTCTTCGAAGGTTGTAAAGATTAGGAATGAGCTTCAATAGCTCATTAAAATTAATGGTTTGAAGGCGTATTTCTGTAATATTCACCCAGGATACTGTCCGTTGAACGTCAATAAATAAATCGATATTGGCTGTACAGGTGCCTCCAATCTTAGTATATCCAAAATAACGGTCTGCTGCAATGTAGAAGGCATTGGTAAGTGTTTTTCCTCCAAATAATACAATGTGCAGTTTGTTAACGCTTGTAAACTGTAATCTGCTAGCAGCAACAATTGAATCGCAACTATTTCCAATAATCAATTCCTCCAAATGCGAGGGTATTGTATCAGTAAACAACACATCGCAATCCACTGGAGAATCCACTAAAGTTAAATTCTCGAGTTTAGGAAACTGAAGCATGTGTGATCCGTACGGCCTAGCCTGTTTTGAGTACTTTTCCGAAAGCTCTCTCTCTTCATTGGTTTGATATTTATACAACAGAACAAGTGTTTTCAAGTTAGTAAACTCTATGCGTCCAGGCATTGTAAAGTCATGGAATATCCACCACGAAAAGTCGCTGCTGGATATGTTTTTTAGTTTTAAATTTTGGAGTGATTTGGCGCAAAAAGAAGGATGGCGATGCGTATAATCGCTAAGATCCATCGAAAGTGATGTCAATTCGGTTGAGAATGATGGCAAAGGAAATTTAAATGAAACATTAAAGTGTAAACATTGCAAACGAGGTGCATAGTGGCCAATAAGAATGTAAAGCGCTGTTTTCAAAGGAACATCATTTAGGTTCACGTTTAAGTAAGTAATATTAGGTAGCCTATTTTGGAAATCATGGATGTACTTTGAAGCTGTTGCTGAAATTTCTTCTAGGCTAATCTCTTTAGACAGAAAAGAATTGTCAAAGTTGGAATAGGTAAAAAACGAAAGAGATGATAGATTTAACCAATAACCCACACCAAGTGTTAAAAGCTCCTTCAAAACATGGGAACATTGGCCGATATTTATGTCCAAATAAATTATAACTTTTAGCTTAGACACACAGCTGCAGTTGTGCTTATCACGTCCAGTGATTATGCCAAGGTTAGATCTGCAAACAAAGACATTGTCAGCGTAGTAGACACAGCTATTTAGATTGACTTTTTTAAATCCTTTGTAGTCCACTGGATAAATATCAACAAAGCCCTGAGGAAACACATAGCTCTTAAACAAGTTGTACCACTTGGTACACACCTGGAGCAAAGTGAGCTTTTCTTTCCACTCATCAATATTCTCAGTCAGTTCACCAGATGCAAGGTAAAGGATGCGATAGAGGACTTCAGGATCTAGGTCATTTATATGAACCATATTGAGGAGGAAAGTGTATTTAAAAGCAATTATTCAAAAATAAAGGAATAGAGAGGCAAAAGTGGTTGCAACTGTTATGTTGTAAAAAATCACATTTTAAAAAAGAAATTGACATGTCTGCAAAGCAAATGCTACATATCTGCAAAACTGCATTGACAACCAGATGTCAAATCAATAATCACAATCAACGCAATATTAATTAAGAGATGCCTGAAAAAGACGGTATTCGCACAAATTACACCTGTTGCTATACTGTGTATAGCCGTTTGAGCAATATGTTCTGTAAAAAGTTAGCTCCAATACTAGTAAAAATAAGAAAACTACTAATTAAATTTAACATGCGGAAACTTTTCTGGCAAAAAGCTCTTCTCGACAATCCTAATTTGATTATAGTCAAAATTGATCTTCTTTAACGTTGTTGTTCGTAGAAGCAAATGGTTGAGAATGGCAAGAAAATTGTATGGATCACCTGGTTCAGTATTGCCAATGGAAATAAACTCAAGTTTCGTATCTAGCGACTTGAATGCTCCTTGATTCTTTTCTTCTAACCCCAATCGAATGATTGACAATGATTCATTACTCAAGTAAATATCCCCAACACTGAGATCTCGAAGGTTGTAAAAGTTTGGAATATGTTGTAGCAGTTCGTTAAATCCAATTCTATGAAGCCCTACATGAGTAACATTTACCCAGGATACCGTGCGCTTAATGTCAATTAATGGATCAAAGCTGGTTATACAACCACTTCCAATCTTGGTATACCCAAAATAACGGCCCGCTGCAATGTAAAAATCATTTTTGGGTGCTTCTTCTCCGTATACTTTAATAAGCATTTTGTTAACGCTTGCAAACTGCAACATGCTAGCAGCAACGACTGAATCACAACTTCCTTGGATATTCAACTCCTCTAAATGCGAGGAAATGGTATCGGTATAAAATACATCACAATCCACGGGAGGATAAAGCAAAGTTAAACTCTGGAGTTTAGGAAACCTGAGCATGTGTGTTCCATATGGTCTAGACTGTTTTGAATACTTTTCCGAAATCTTTTGCTCTTTTTCCGTTTGCGCTTTATACGACAGACCAAGTGTTTTTAGGTGCGTAAACCCTATGTATCCAGGCGTTGTAAAGTCATGAAAAGCCCACCACGAAAAGTTGCTGCTAGATATGTCGGAAAAGCTCAGGTACTGGAGTGATTTGGCGTAAAAGGAAAAATGGCGATGTGTATAATCGCCAAGATCCAGTGAGAGTGATGTTAATTCTGGTGAGAACACTGGCAAAGGTGACTTGATCGGAAAATAAATGTATAAATGTTGCAAGCGTCGTGCGTAGTTATCAATAAGGATAGAAAATGCGGATGTCAGTATTTTATCTTCGCAATAATCAAACTCCAAGCGAGTTATATTTGGTGCCTGATTATGAAAGTCACGAATGTACTTTGAAACTGTCCCTGAAAGCTCATCCAAATTAAGCACTTGAAATGTTGAAGTAACTCCAAAATTAGGGTGACTATCGAGCACAAGCGAAGAAAGATTTAACCAATACCCAACACCAAGTGTTAATAGTCTTTCTAAAATATAGCCATATTTACTAATATGCAGGTCACCAAAAACCCCAACATCTAACTCAGACACACAGTCACAGTTATACTCGTCCCTTCCAGTAATTATGCCAAGGTTTGACCTGCAGACAATATCGTTGTCGTAAAAGTAAATACAGCTGCCACCAGTTGTGCTATCCAAATCTCTGCTGTCGTTCAGTGGGTGGATTACAACAAACCCTTGGGAAAACACATAGTGTTTTAACAAGTCGTACCACTTGGCACACACCTGGAGCAGGGTGAGCTTTTGTTTCCACTCGTAGATATTTTCAGCTAGTCCACTAGACGCAAGACAGAGAATGTGATAAAGGACTTGAGGATCCAAGTCGTTTACACGAGCCATTTTAAAAAGTGTGTCTTAAAAAGGGTATCTGGAAAATAAGATTAATAGAGAAGTTGTTGAACCACGATGACCTTGCTGGTAGCAATAACGGGCCTTATATCGGTTCTCCTCCTTGGAGCTCTATAGGAAACAGAATAAGCATTTCGTATCAGGGTTCAGCTAAATGTGGAAACACGAGTAGGTAAAGGATGTACTCCAACTACAACTGAGCTGTATTAGACTCAGGACTTTTTTGTTCGCTCATCCACATTTTTGACAAAATAATAGTGGCTTCCATTGTATACTTTTGAAGAGAATTTCAACAAAGTCAACATGTCTGCAACACAGATGCCACATATTGAAATAAGTGATATTGTTATTGCTAAAGCTGGTGTTGTTGCTGTAAAAGTATAAATTTGATTGATTACTTGTTCTTGCCTTTTCCCTTTCCTCCCTTGCCACCAGACTTGCCTGGGTTTGGTGAGTTGTTGTTGCTCTTGGACGCAGTCTTTTCCTCGGTCTTATTCTCAGTACCCTCTTCAGTCTTGTCCTCAGTATTTTCTTCGGGTTTGTTCTCGGTATCCTCTTTGGCCTTGTCCTCGGTATCCTCTTTCTTTTCCTCGATCTTGGGCTTTTCAGTTGCCTTTGCCTGGGCTTTCTGTTGTCTCTTCGCATGAGCAGCAGCAGCAATCTTCATCGCCTGGCCGATAGGCATATTGAAAATACTGCTCAGAATAACATCATTTTTCATCAGCTCCTTGTTCTCGGGCGTTCCGTCAGTAGTGGCCTTTTCTCTCTCTTCGGGTGACATTGCTTCCATCATAAGATCCCTGTTGCACCTAGCCGACTCAAAGTTCAGCTTCAGCATCTCTTCACGAAGTTCGCGCAGTCTATGGTTATTGACCATCTCGGAGGCGGCATAAAAGATCGAGCCACCCCATCCCTTCTGGATCTTCTCAGCTTCCTGTACAACGCTCATCATTTCGCCTTCGTTCTCAACCTCAGCCGCATTGAATTGGTGCATCAGTTCCTCTGATATGGCCCCTGATTTGACCAAGCTAGTCAGAGTTTGCTTGTTCATCTTTATCTCAATGGCCCTCATTATATCGGCCATTGCGCGGCGAAACAGAGCGGCTCTTATGGTCTCCTGGGGGACGGCTTCGTCCTGGCTTTTCTTTAGTTCCACCAGCGAGTAGTAGATATCTCTTTCCGGATGCGACGGGTACCACGATTCGAGTTTGGCCAGCGCGCGTTCCTTGCGCTTATGGTAGTAGTGGACAAACGTGCCAAACACTAGACCCCACCCCACAATGTACACCAACAGCATGCTTGTGCCGGATGCCATTTTTATTTTATATGAATATGAATGATGTTCCTTCCCCTTGCTATACGAGTGAATTTGTTATGCCCTTTTCCTAGAATTTTACGCTTCTTGCACGCGTCTAAAGGAATACACGATGAGCACAAAAAGAAAATTAGATAAAAGTGGAATGTGGGACAAGAGGAAAGAAGAGGAAACGCAAGCTTTTGTCTCTTTATTCGAGTTTCTCCAGGCTCGCATTTTCATCATTTTGTTCAGCCAATAAGCGTCGAATAACGCATCAACCATTGATTATATCTAATATTCCATCAACACAATGGATTACGAGGATGAAAAATAAAAAAAAGTTTAAAAATTTCAGATCAACAAAGAAAAAGCAAAATTGGGTGCTACCTTTTTCTTTCTTGTTAGGAGCCTCTCAATTTATATATAAACTTCACTTTTATTGTCCAGTGCACTCACCACTCTTATATACGGCCTAAACATGCTTGTCCAGCCGTAAGTACTCTCTAAGCAATATGGTAGCAGCACAATTTGTTCAGAATAGAAATGCCACTAACAAACACCACTGACATTACTGTGCAACTCCCATTTGTAGAAAGCCAAAGAACGCACGTTCAAAGCGCGTTCAGACAAACAGAGGCCCAAAAGTAGTGGAGAACACAAAGACGGCGATATTTGTTCGAGGCAGCAAAACCAGCCAGGTTATAATAGACGTTCTATCCGATCTGTATTCACTGAGGAAACCCGATGCGATAAATTTTACAAAGAAGAACGAGATCCACCCGTTTGACGACGAAACGAGCATCGAGTTCTTTGCACGCAAGAATGACAGCTCGCTGTTTGCTGTTGGTATGCACTCGAAGAAGCGGCCGCATAACCTGATACTGGGACGGATGTTCAACTACCAGATCCTGGACATGATTGAGCTTGGCATTGAGCGGTGTGCGCCGATGAAGGATTTCAAGGCAGCCACTTCGGCGGTCGGTATGCGGCCGCTGATGGTATTCAACGGCGAGGCATTCAACCACAGCGAGGACATGGTTAGGCTCAAGAGCACGCTGCTGGACTTTTTCCGCGGCGAGGTTGCCGAGATGGTGTCGCTTAAGGGTCTTGAGTATGTGATATCCGTAACAGCCGGGCCACCTGGTATCAATGGTGAACCGGGGCTTGTGTTTTTCCGCACGTATACGACCAGTCTGAAAAAGTCTGGTGTGCGCCAGCCCCGCGTGGAGCTTGAGGAAATGGGCCCATCGATAGACATGCGCATCCGTCGTGTGCGGTACCCAACAGACGATATGTGGAAGCAGGCAACTCGCATTCCCAAGGAGCTGAAGGTCACAAAGGTCAAAAACATTTCTCGCGATGGACTGGGCGACAAGTATGGCAGAATCCACATGGGCAAGCAGGATATCAACAAGATCCAAACACGCAAGGTCAAAGCGCTCAAGAAGCACCTGGATGCCGAAAGCAACAAAAGACAAAAGATGGATGTCGATGGCTTGGAGTAGCAGAATTATACAAGTACAACCGTATGCTTTTTTCCCTTTTTGTTATAAACAAGCTTTATTGTGATATGTTTTTTGTTTCCAGGATGTGGTTAAGCAGTTATTCTTATTTGAAAGAAAGTGCACGTCTGTTTAATGTTAGCATTGTCCCAATAAAGCCAGCATACATATTCCGAATATGGATTAGGCAGAAAAGGAAAAAAGGCTTACTCATATGATGGAAATTAAGTTCTATCAATGCATTTTGTTTCATTTAGTCGTGATCTGTGCTGTATCTGTGTTCTGTTTGGGAAAGAAAGTTGAATGTGAAAGAGCCGTTGACAGATCCGTCACACTGCATTTGTCTTTATCTTTGTGTGTGTTGTTGTCACAAACTGCCTTTTTCCTATTTTAACAAAAGCAAAACAACAAAAAAAGTATGAAAAAAGTAGCTGGCAACTGTTGGCAGGCATGTGGTATTTGCATTTTCTTGTTTCTTTTTTTAGCTTGTGTATTGTTGCTTGCGGCGGTAGCCAAAAGAGTATCCGCCATCTTTCGCACAAACAAGAGCTGAAATATCATGCACTGTGAATTAGAAACAATGTACGCCATTTATCTGTCACGCAGCCGACATTGTTTGTTTTGTATATTTTCACGGCTAAAGAATGCACGTCGTATTTTAAACGCTTATTCTAGCGACAATGTTGCTTGGTGCGTATAAGAGCAGCAGCACACATTGTTTAAACATCGTTTTTCTACCACACACTAATGTCCTTTAATGGCGGGAAAAAAAGAGCACAAGAAAGGGAATTTGCATTACGTTGTTGAAATAACCGGGATGCACGATGATGAAAGCAAGCGTTTTTATTTTCTGTGAAATCCAAAATACAGCTACATCATTACATTCGTATATGCGGCTCAAAATACACAGAGGAAAAGATGTAGAAATCGATAAGAATCGGTTTACATCTTATTGCAATCGCATTTCCAAAACACGGCATTATCAGCACATGGCTTAGTCGCTGCAGTGCAAGAAATATGCGGGTTGCAAACCATGTGGCCAAACACACAAAAAAGAGGATGCAAAAACAAAAGCCCAACAGTCCCCATTGCATGCCAAGAGAAAACCGAGTATGACACAGGGGTTGGGTGTTGCGAATAAGAGTTGCGAAGATCCCGCCCCCTGTCACTGGTCAACAAAAGAACGGGCGAGAGAGAGGAAAGGATATCGACAAAAAGGGGGGAGTGTTTATTTTCCTTGGATTGGACCTGACAAAAAGCTGAATGTCGCGATAGTCGTTGATCATTGTGGCAGGGGCTTGTTCCGGTTGCAGACGATGCCAGAACAAAATGCAAACCTGCTTTGTTGTGTGCAGAAGAACCTGTGCAGGCATCTCGCCCTCTGCATTCCCTGGCGTAATACATTGCATCATGCCAGCATAATGGACGACAAGCGATTGAAGATGGAAAAAATGAGTGTGGATAAGAGCAGATCGCCTTTCACCGTTATATTCATTTTCGTTTGTTCATGGATCATGGGTCCAGCAGATCATGTCTGCATTGCAGAAGGTGGCGATAATGGCGGTGATTTGACCGGCAGGAAGAATAAAATAAAAAAGATCTGTGGAGCTGACTCTAAAGGACATGCGTTTGTGTGTGCAAAGGAATCATGGTGGATCGCAAAAGAAGCCTGCTTTGTGGGTTTAGCACAAGAAGTATGTGCGTGTATTGCTGCTGTGCAGCAAGCAGTCTCTTTATGTACTCAACAACAAATGCATCAAAACCAGCCAGAAAGCAAGCAGCAATGTTGTGGTATCCGATCTTGAACGCGGTCTGGATTCTGCAGCACCCATGGTTTGCAGCCTAAAAAAGAATAACAATAAAAGGAAAACACCGAAACACGGCTGAAGAATGCTTGTTTGGGCAAGCCAACAGCAAGCAGCAGTTTTCACCGCCCCCAACAACAACAATGAGTGGCAGCAGCCAGAGAAAGCTATTCCCAACTCTAGCCTGATGCAGCCGGGTCAAGAAGACAGCCAGACAGAATGGAGCAGAAGAGGGGGTGGGTTTGTGGCCTCCCCTCCGCGCAAGAAAGTCTTATTTTCCAAGGCTTGCCTTGCTACACTGCCCCCCCCTTGCGCCATTGCCCGCGTGCGTGAATGATAGCTCTGCTTTCTCACTCGGCTTTCTTTGCTCTTCTTCAAGCTTTCATCCGAGCAGTGCGAACAGAGATACTCTGCGACGCCAGAGCAGGCTTTCTCAAATAATAATAAAAGAAAGCGAGTCTTCCATCCGTAGTCATATTTTTTGGATTCCAGCGGCTGCAAGGTTTTTCTTTCGTTTTCTGTTCTATCCGATCTTCTTCTGTTTTGTCGAGTTGTGTGCCCGGCATCCAAAGTGGTTCCTTTGCTCCGTGAGTCAGCGCCAGCATCCTTTTTTTTCATATACGAATTACAGTGCTACTTTGTGTTATTTAGTGATATTCTGTTAGCTCTTTTATATTTCTTCTCTACGATCGTCTGTCTTCCTGGCATCCTTGCTTTTCTGTATATCCTCTTGCTTGTACCAAGGCATCGTACCCATCCTCAGCAACATTTGAAATAAGGTCTTTTCTTTACCCCACTTTTTTTTATCGACAGACAATCCCAGGATATTTGTAGCTTGGTAGCGATAAATAGCACTACCAACCTGTTCAAACAGGGAATTTCTCCACGCATACACACTTTGCCATCCCTAAAATCTACTGCGTTTACAGACGAAGAAGGCGATAATTTAAGGCTCAGGGCGCAAAAAAAGAGCATAACATAACTTTTGGTGTATCGTTATAAGCGAGTGGTTTTCCTTTTTCCCCTCCCTCTTTTCTTTTTTATCTGTTGCCTAGGGCTGGATCGCATTTTCAGCTACATTCCTGAAACATAGAGCAGACAAGACTCCCCCATTTTGGAGCTTTCATTCCCTTTTTAAAAGTGTCATTTCTCTGAGGAGGGTTAACTTTTAAAACGGTTTTCTTCTTCTGTGGTTCTTTTTTTGTGCACCTTTTAGTTCCTTTATAAAAACATTACGTTTCTGTTATTGTTTTATTTCTGTTATTCTTCCTAATTTTTTGAATGCCTGGTTCTTTCTAGCATTTATTCTTCTGTTATCTTTCTTCCATCTTTTCTGTACTTTTCTTTAGCTAGAAAGTATCTTTTGTGGCAAGCGAGTCCAACATTATAGAAATATTGGATCTCCGAGCCTAGCATTCATTCAGTTTTTTTGCCGCTTTCAGCATTTCCTTTTTATTTCATTTTCTCCAGAGAAAGACATATTGCTTCTTTTTTCTTTCCCCCCATATCCTGGGATCATCGTCAATTATTCATTTCCTCATATTGAGTCTCAAGCAGGTTGTAATATTATAGCGATCAGAGAGCTGTACAGATGAATTTCTTCCGTAGACGGCCCAGACGTGGAAATCTGGAGACAGACACGGCCGATCCAGACACACACAGCCTCTACATCAGTGCACCGGAGAAGGACTATATTGTCAGCGGTAAGCAAAAGCGCCAGAGCTACTTTAGCTTGCGGTGGCGTGAAACAACAGACGGAGACACAGTATCATCTCCACCAACAGCAGTTGTCAAAAAGGTAGCACTTTCACGGGGCGACGGTTCTAGCACATCCGATAAGTATATTCTCCGGAAGAGGCTGTCACGCAATCTCCATGGCGAAAGCAAGATAAGAGGCAAACCATTAAAGCAGCGTAGCATCCCGGGAATCTCGTACTTGATAAACAAGAGGAGCGAGTCAAAGCTGGGAAACATAGATAATGCAATGCTAGCAGTCGGTGGTCAGGAGGGCGTGGGGATGGAACAACAACAACAGCACCAGAAACAACGGGAGGATGAACAGCATCAGCAGCAGCAGCAGCAGAACATTGATGAAGACCGAACAAGCGAAAGTAGCAGCGACGAAAGCAGCGGAGGCGAATCTGACGACACGCTTGCCACGCAGAATTGCGACATCGAAACACCAGCTGAATACGGAGCTGATCCGACAAACAGCAATAACAACAACGACTACGGCAGCACGGCTGCGAGTCTATCAGCCGGAGAGCGGTCAGGTGCAGCAGCCTCGGACTTACAGGCATTTCCCAGCTCGGTCACGGCTGCAGGAGGCAACGGGTCTTCTGCAGGGTCCTTGGATCGTGCTCAATGCGGTGCCAGCGACGGAATGGCACGGAAATGCAAAGCCACATATGCTGCAAAGCCATGCAGCGCAGGGCTTGAAGGGCACAAGAATGATGATGCGACGTTGCCCAAGTCCACGCGACACAGGCGGCGCTCGCTGCTACTGCGAACTGAGTCGCCAACAACGCCGTCACATCTCGAGTCATCTGTTGCTACTGTCGCCGCAGATAGCGGATCCAAGGAGCCACTTGGCCGGCGGAGACAGCTGACGCTTGGGCGACTGGGAGCTGGCAGACAGGCGCAAGAATCGCAGAATAACGAGCGTAAGCTACATTGGCACCAGCAGCTGGTGCAGCGCAGAGTGGCATTGGCGGTCCGCTCGACGTTTGCCGGCATCCACAGCAGCACGGAATGTGGAAAGACGAATGTGATTCTGGCATTGCCCGCGCGGATGCTGACTGGTGCTGGAAATAACGACAGTGGCAGCAGCAGTAGCAGCGGCGACGATGAGCCAAAGCACAGGCTGCGGATAAAGACACACAGCAGGGCACAGTCAGCAATGGGCAAGAAGCGCAGCGGCAACGGGCTGGGGCGGCTATTCCACCCGCCGCCGCCATCGGCTGCCGAGCAGGCGCGGATGGATGCGTGGGCGGCAGACGACGATGATTTCGCCACCAACGAGTACGATTTGACGGGTGTTCTCTTCGAGCTGCCGACAGCCAGCTCGCTTGCTGCGGAGCTCCAGCCGACGGCGCGCAAGAGCGATGACGGCGCAAAGGGGTCGCGGCTGTCATCGACATCGACGGTGGTTGATGACAGTGCACTGAGCGCCGAGCAGAGCAAGCGGTTGTACTGTGCCAGCGCACACAAGCTCCAGTGGCCAGCAAACAGACGGCGTGGAATGGCAGCGCTGCTGCACATCAGAAACGCCATGGCCAGGGCCAACGAGCATTACATTGTAGCGTCGGGCGGGCGGCGGCTGAGCGGCCACACAACGGTGCACGCCATGGTAGCCGAGCTATGTGCGCGCGACGACCGTTTCTACGAGGGCGCAGTGGTTGTGCGCGCCCAGAGCCGCCTGCGTCGCATTGCGTCTGCCGCTGCCGTTGTGTCGGACCGTGAGCTAATTGGCTTTGGCTCGGGCGACTTGGTGTCGCTGGATGCAGCCGACGTTGGATCCGGATCCGGAGCTGCGGCGGGCGGCGCACGGTACCGACGGTCACGCAGACACAGAGCCAGCCGGCAGTGGCGGATGTCACAGGGCTGCAGTGTCGGCGCAGGGGGGTGCGTGGCTGCAGCGATTTCGGCAGGCGGAATGTCCTAGCGTGCATGGCCCATTGTTGTTGTTTCCTTTTTGCTCCTATTGTGCGGCTCCCGCACAATTGCAACCTCATTCTTTTACGCATTGTGCACAATACAGCGCTTTTTTATAGACCTTGCACCAGCACTGGTTGGGCCCGGATGCAGATTCGCGGTCCGCGATTGTAGCTTTTATTTCGAAGCGTTCCTTTGGCGTGGTATTGGGTGTTGAGGCTCCTGGTGTCTGTGTACAAAGAAGCCGGCGACTGTGAAGCTTGGTCGTCCAGAAAGAGGACTGCTTGCAGCCGCTCTCCTTTTTGGCTGTGGCGATCGGCAAATCGTGCAAGATGGTGGAATTGTATTTCTGCGCCATGTGTTTATGTTACGTGTGTCCTGGTCTGCTCTGCCAGCCTATTTGGCACCCATTGGCGCATACGTCCTGCCATGTCCTCCTTTTGCTGTGGCTGTATTAAGAAGGATAGTGAAACAGCAGTCCATCTGTCCAGCTTGTAGGGCAGCCCAGACGTTCCTTCGGACGGAAATGAGCAACAGTCTGCATGTTCAGTATTCGCATACGTGTGCCCTGACACAAGCCAGCAAGGCCATGCAGTTGAAATTCAACAGATTATCGCGCATGCAAACAACGCAAAAATCGGTGTGAACTGGACTTGCAGCCTGAAAAAGAGACGAAGACGAAAACACGTAACGCGCAAATTGCATAGACGAAATGGAATATTCCGTTGACGGCCAGCAGTGATCCACAAAATGAAGAACTGGCTGCTTTCCTGGCGGGATTCTAGCCCCCTTGGAGTTCACATGTTTCAGCACTTCTTTTTCACTTACTCTGCTTATCAATAATCCTTCTCTTCTTGCACTTTTGTGTTTTCACTACACATTATCTCAAGCCACACAAACCTTTTTTGCACCACATTACGAGGATTATTAAAGTATTCTCTTTTTTTTTTTGCCGGTTGTTCTAGTTGTTCTCAAAACAGTCTTCTCTTATATCTCGATTCAGAATCTCTGCTCTTGAGACCCATTGTATTGTTCTCCTGTGCCCCCGTTTCCTCCACGCAAGGTCGAACACTACGCAGTCTGCATCCTGCTGCTACCGCCTTTTTTGTCTCCAACCACACGCGTTCTGTCGTATCCAACATTGGCCGCAGCACATTACACGCAACTTTCTCCTCCCCAAATCGCAAACATCAATAGTCTATTGTTCCATCAACCCTAGCAACAAGCATTGCAGTCCTCCTCCAGACATAACATAGCACACACTATTACTGCGCGAGTATTATTCCCTCCATAGCCTTCCCCTAGAGTTCTTCTTTTCTATCACCTGGCACAGCAAGAACAAATAAGCAATCCGAGGGTCCTCCCACCTGCACACCTGTTCTCCCTTTGTCTTGGATCCCAGGACCCGCACGCCCCTTGTAGCATTTGCGCATCTGTTTACTGCGTCTTCGGCACGTCAGCCTACTCTCTCTTGAAAAAGCCCTTTTTTCTCCACACACACAACACGGCTCACTCATTAAGCGCATCTGCATTTTGCTCAACCACAAAGCAAAGCATAGCGAAGCCAAAGGCCCCCCTTCTTTTCACTCTCTTTCCTTCCTTTGCAGTTAGTTGGCGGTAAAAGCCCATTTCCCCCCATCCACCACTACTTTTCTTTCCCTTTTTCTTGCCCAGTCCCTTGGGGGAGAAAAAGGTTTCTTCCTCCACTGGCAAAGTAAAGCAAACTCTCTTCACGGACTTTTTGCTTTTTTTTTTTTTGCTTATTTTGTTTGTTTTCTTCACTTCTTTTATTGCAACGAAGCCAACACTGCGCATACAAAAAACCTTTTGGCACACTCACACCATTGCATATTTTGCAGTTTTTTCCTTGCCTTCTTTTATTTCCTGCCTTTCTTTTGTCCACCTGGCATATTTTTTATTTTCTGACCTCAGACAAAGAAAAAAGGGGGAGACTTTTTTACCTTATCTATTTATTGAGTTCTTTTTTATTCTAATACTCCTCTTTTTTCTGTATCTTGCGCATTTACATCCTTTTTTGGTTCTTTTTTCTTTCTCTGCACTTTTAACGTCTAGTTTTTTCCTTTTTTCTTTAACGACCTTTTCCCCACTCTTCTTTACTCCTTTCATTTTTCTTTTCTTTTCTTTTCTTGTCTCATCCCTTGCACAGTGTTCTGCTCCTCTCAGACATAACCGGCTCCCCGTAGTACAGTTGGTTGTCTGTTCTTTCCTTTTCTTTTCTCGTTTAGTTTTTTTTATTTGGAAGCCATGAGTGAGGAGATCACTACAATCTTTGTTGTCGGGTTCCCTGACGACATGAAGGAGCGCGAGTTCCAAAACATGTTTACGTTTTCGTCCGGCTTTGAGGCAGCTACCTTGAAGATCCCCAGCGCCGATGACACCGATAAGGACTCTCAAAAGAAGCAGATTGTAAGTAGCACAAATAGCACTAGTGTTCTCTTGTTTAAGCAGTCGATTGTAAGCCCTGTTCTTTTCTTCCTTGATGCACTCTTTTTTTTGCCGGACTAGCGCGCGTGTTCACCAACTCTTCCTTTTCTCCCATTCTTTTGTTGGTTCCAGCTATCCTCCATTCTTCCTAGCATGAAAGAGGATAGTAAAATGGGAGATTCCGCTAACTCTTTTCCTTCCTTTTCTCCAATATGTGGTGTATACGCGTGGCATTACATCCACTGCTTGTGCATGAGGGAAGGTTTGCCATTAATTCCCAGTCACTTACATTATAAACCATCCGCCCTTATTTTTCATTTCTCCTCCACGCACGCTTAATTTTATTAATGATGAACTCGTGTGCCTTACAAAACAAAACCCGGGTTATACAGAGTGAAGAGGAAGAAGCAAAAGAGTATAAGGAGAGGGGAATAAAGGGTGTACATGTGTGGTCTTAAAACACTTTCATTTCCTTTCTTTTTCCATCTCCCCCACCATGTGTGTGTTGTGTGTTCCAATTATTTACATTTACGCATTCCTCATTCCTCTACTCTCTTCCTCCTCTTCCCCACATTTGCAAAGAACCACAATACCTGACTACAGGTTCTTTCTTCATATTCCCTCTCTCTTTCCCCGTTTAATTTAGCAGTAATTTACCCTTGTTCCTGTCGTGCCTTTTTCTGTTTTCCCCTTCCTTGATCTTGCCGTGTTTTCTAGGCAAGCAAGAAGGAAAGCACACCATGGAACTAGTCGGTTCTGTCTGTTTTTGCATGCGCGTCTTTTCCCGCTTTATTTGGGGAAAGAGTTGTTGCTTGTTGGGCAAATGTGGATCGATTTTCCGTTTTGTCGTTTTCTCCTCTTATCCAATCTGCTAGAGCCATTAGTCTTTGGCTGTGGATGTTTGATTGGTGTTCAGCGGAAAAATGAGGCATTTCTCTTTGTGCTGATAGGCTAGCCTTATGCGCAGTGAGGTTCTGTGCAGTCTTTTGGGTCGTTTGAGAAAGAAAGCTGTACCTGAGGGAGAAATATGTGTTTTTGCAACCATTCCTCCTTTGATCCCAAAAAGCTCCCACTTATTAAGGTTCGTGTTTTTCTTTTTCGCTTGCTTTCTTGACTCTATAACAGTCTATAAGCGTTAGAAGTGAAAAATGGGGGAGGTGAATTTATCACAGTCCCAATATTTAAGCGGTGGGGAATGGAGAAAGAAGGGGCTAAGAATGATGTGGAGAGATAAGGTGGCAGTCCCAAATTTGACTTTTTTTCCATGGATATCTGTTGCTTTTCATTTCATTTAGCTGCGTCTCTTTCCCCTCCCTCTCATCGGTGTGGCGGAATGAGAAACGGCACTCCCTATTTTGTCCTTGTACGCCTCTTCTCTCCCCCTTCTTTTCTACTGCAATTTGGTTTTTGCTATTTACACTAGCAAACTGCTCGTAGTTCATTATTAAAATTTTAACAGCACACACATGTTCTCCCAGTATGCAAACATTGCTTTTCTTGTTTGATTGACGGACTATCTTTTTATTTTGAAAAAGCAAATGCTAGAAGAAGACAACAACACAATATTGATGCATAACATATTAATCAATGCGCCAGCAACATTGCTTGTGAGGTCACGCAACCCATGCAACCTCTTTTTCTTTTCTGTAACGGTATCAACTATTTCATTTACTTTGTTTAGATTGGATTTGCAAAGTTCCACTCGCGAGTTGAAGCACTGGAAGCTCGGGACATTCTCACAGGGCGCAAGGTAGACGTGGAGAAAAATTGCTCGCTCAAGGCGGAGATGGCAAAAAAGAACCTCCACACCAAGCGTGGGACATCGTCGTTGGGGCTTTCGACAGCCGTGTCGGCTACCTTTGGACTCGACACGCCGTCCACGGCGCTTGGGTTCCAGCAGCAACAGCAGCAGCAGGCGGTGCAGCAGCCGCAGCAAACACAAAGCCAGTCTGCAGCGCCGTCCGTTCTCCCGCGCACTGCTGGACTGACCAACAACATGCTTGCATCGGCCAACCGCCCCGAACACTTGCGTATCTCCGGAGCACGCACCTTCAACCCGTTCAACGATGCACCGCTGGCGTCGGCGCCAATCCTTGGAGCAGGCACGCATCGCAGTTTCAGCTCCACCCAGTTCTCGTCTGCCTTCTCGACCAGCGCAGACCAGCCGATGTCGTCCTCGTCCACTGTGGCCGCATCGGGGGGAATTCCGCCGATTCCTGGGACAGCGGGCACCGTTGGCGGTGGGTTCATGTACAATGACCACCAGTTGCCGTCCACTCTTTCGTCTTCTGGGTCGCATTCGAACATGCTGTTGGGTCGTAGAGGGTCGGTGCATAGCAGTACGCCGGTGTCTTCGTCGCTGGCTCTTTCGGCTGGTGGCCTGACGAACGGCATAACAACGGCTGCTCCGCACCAGCAGCAGACTCAACAGCAAACCCAGCACCAACAGCAACAACAGCAACAGCAATCACTGTCTGAGCCCAACAGCTCCGATGGGGACGCGCTGCATATGAACATCCAGTCCCAGCCATTGTCTCAGCAGCAGACTCAGCAGCAGACGTCAACTCAGTCGCAGACACCAGCGCAGCCTCAAACACAACAGCCATCTCAGCAGCAACCGTCTCAGCAGCAGCAGCAGCAACAGCCGCCCCAGCAACAGACGGGCACGCACAAGGGGCTTGCCAACCACCGCCCAGCGGTACTGGATCTTGCAGCACTGCAGCCACGTCTTAACCAGCTGAGTCTTGGCGGACATCTTTCGGCTGCCAATCTGATCTCGCCGATGGGCGTTCCATTCACTGCGCCTATAACCACGTCGGCTGGCATGGTTCTGCCGATGGCCACCACACGCAGCGTCAACTCGAATGACCAGAACCCGCCGTGCAACACGCTGTATGTGGGCAACCTTCCCCCGAGCGCCAAGGAGGAAGAGCTGCGGCAGATGTTCCGTGGTTCCATTGGATATAAGCGCATGTCATTCAGATCAAAACCGAACTCGGGTCCCATGTGCTTTGTGGAATTTGAGAGCATTGATTTTGCCACGCTTGCCATGAATGAACTTGACGGACGTATGTTGACCACATCTGTTGGCAGCGGCATCCGTCTTTCGTACTCGAAGAACCCGCTTGGGATCCGTTCGCAGAACAACCCGAACAACCTGAGCGGCGTGAGTAGTGCTACTCTGAACTCGGCGGCCATGGCGGCTGCTGCTGCGGCCATGGCTGGCGGATACGGCGCGATCAACGGGTCGCCCTACGGATACTCGCTCTCTGCCCTACATACGCCAATGGCGCAACAGCAGCAGCAACAACAACAGCTGCAACAACAACAGAACCAATTCCGGGAAGTGTCGCCCATCCACCACCATCAAGGAGCAATGATGGCAGCAGCACTCCGGCAAGCGGCAACACCTTCACCGCCCACCAGCGCACCAGCTGTTAGTCGCAACGCTACAGTCAGCAACAATCTGCACAGCAACAACAACGGCAGCATTACCAATCCTAGCAGTAGCAACAGCCACCACCAACACCACCAGCATCATCTATCTATGTCATCGTCTTCGCAAACATCGTCAATCCCCAGCCCTACAACAGCACAGGAGCCAAGCGAACAGCAGCAACAGCAACAGCAAAAGCAGCAGCAACTTCAAAGGTCGGGCAGTGCAAGCAGTGTTCCCAAAGATGCACTTTCATTTCTGCACCAACCCATCCATCAACTACACCAGCAAGTGACTAGCGATCATCAGCCCATCGTTGCCAATGGAACCAAAACACCGCCTCACTCTTCTGGCGTTACATTGGAACAATAAAAGAAACAGAGATTCCCCCCTCTCCCACCTCTTTCTCATGAATTAACTAAGCCTGGACGAAAAAAGATATTAGAGAAAATAACAAGAAAACTATCTGTTATTTTTTAAACATTTACACATTAATTTCTTATCTCCCCTTTGCCTTGAATTTTACCATATCATTTCGCTTCCTTTTTTTGCTTTCTTATAAACTGTCACTACTACTCTTGCTTCCTTTCTTTACATTTTCTTATTATCTGTGACGAACAAACAAATGTTTTCCTTTGTGGACAATGTTTTGATATTTAATATCGGCTCTTTTTTTCTTTCGTTTCTTTTTGGCGCTTTTATTTTCTATTTCTTATTTTTCAATATCCATTTTTATGTTTCCAACTCGTTCATATCCATTATTCATCACAGTCATTTTTCTCTCTCAAGTCATAGTACTAAAACGTGGACAAGTGGAATGTATACCGTAATTCTTTTAATTCAACATGTCACCTCATATATCCAACATGTGCATCACCATCCCACATGTTGGAATGGGTGGTGCTGAATGCCAGATTGTTAAGCGGGGAAGAGTGGAATTGTCGTTGCAAGATGGATATGGATTATCCACTAGAATAACGAAAAATAATCAAGTCTGACCCTGTTATATCCCGCTCGCCCCCCGCCAGATCACTGACTGTAAACGAAGCCACAGGGCCTGGCTGTAGAAACACTGGAGTAGGGGAGAGATACGCTCTTATTGGCCGGAAAGACGACGGAGCAGGAATCTTGAGGCGAAAAAGGAGTGCTGTGTTCGCTGCTGTTGTTGGGGATTTTGTTGGTCTGGGCCAAAGGCCAAAAAAGGGGGGGCAAGATTGGCAAACAAGTATATTCTTTCTTTTCTCCCCCAACAAGGTGGAAAAAATTTTCTTTTCTTGTGAAAGAGGAGGAAATACAGACGCATCGGCCAGAGAGCCAACAGGCACCACAATTTTTTCCGACAAGAGAATGAGATGAAGAAAATTTTTTTCAGTGTCTGAAGGCTATAGCCATTCATATTTTCTTTCCATTCAAGACAATCGAGGGAGAGTAGAAGCGACTGAGAGGCGGGGGGTATAAAAGAAGTGGTAAGAGCGCTTCAACTGCGACAAACCTTTTTTCTTTCCTCTGATCGATGGTTGCTGGGGCATTGGATTTTTCGTCACTTTGTCCCACCCTTTACACCCACAACAGCTTTCCCCGATACTTTGAAAGCTGCTCCAAGAAAAGCACTCACAGCACGGCAAGGAAACAAATAAGAAACGGCAATTCTACACAGCCCAGGACCCTTATCACACACATCACTCATTGAAGGTAGTATAAAAAGGGGTTATTTTGTTTTGCAAATTTTCTTTCACCAAACACTCTAGGAAGAAGTTGTTCAGGGAGAAAAAAATAATGGTTGACTCTAGCGCAGTATTCCAGGAGCTTGAGAAGATGGGCCGCGATGGGCTCAAGGGCAGCGAGCTGATCGATCTCAGGGGAACCGGAGGACTGACATACAACGATTTCCTGATCCTGCCAGGGTTCATCAACTTTTCGGCAGACAACGTCAGTCTGGAGACCAAGCTGACGCGCAACATCACGCTCAAGACGCCGTTTGCATCGTCGCCCATGGACACGGTGACGGAGTCAGAGATGGCGATAACGCTTGCGCTGCTGGGCGGCATCGGCATCCTGCACAACAACTGCACGGCCGACGAGCAGGCGGCCATGGTGCGCAGAGTCAAGAAGTTCGAGAACGGATTCATCACGGATCCGATCGTGCTGAGCCCTACGCACAAGATCCGCGATGTCATGGATATCAAGAAGCGGCTGGGGTTCACGGGGATTCCGATCACCGAGGACGGAAAGGCCGGCGGCAAGCTTGTTGGCATCGTCACCAACAGAGACATTGGGTTCATGGCGGATCTGGACGCCGAGCTGGCGACGGTGATGACCAAGGATGTGGTGACCGCGAAGCACGGCGTGACGCTTGGCGAGGCCAACCGCATCCTGCGCGAGTCCAAGAAGGGCAAGCTGCCCATTGTTGACGCAAGCGGCAACCTCGTGTCGCTGGTGGCGAGATCCGATCTGCTGAAGAACAGGGACTATCCGTGGGCCAGCAAGCACCCGCAGACCAAGCAGCTGCTTGTGGGTGCCGCCATTGGCACGCGCCCGGCCGACCGCGAGCGTCTGGCCAAGCTGGTTGACGCCGGACTCGATGTCGTTGTCATCGACTCGTCGCAGGGCAACTCGTCGTTCCAGATCGATATGATCAAGCACATCAAGGACACGTATGGCGCGCAGATCGACGTGCTTGCCGGCAACGTGGTGACGCGCGACCAGGCGGCGAATCTGATTGCCGCCGGAGCCGACGGCCTGCGCATCGGCATGGGATCCGGCTCCATCTGCATCACGCAGGAGGTCATGGCTGTCGGCCGGCCCCAGGCCACCGGTGTCTTCCAGGTCTCGCAGTTTGCGCGCAAGTTCGGCATTCCAACCGTTGCCGACGGCGGCATCAGCAACGTGGGCCACGTGGCCAAGGCGCTTGCGCTTGGCGCGTCGTGCGTGATGATGGGCAGTCTGCTTGCCGGTACATCCGAGGCTCCCGGCGAGTACTTTTTCCTCGACGGCAAGCGTCTGAAGAAGTACCGCGGCATGGGGTCCCTTGACGCGATGGAGCGCAACGATAGCGACAACTCGGGATCCCAGGCCCGCTACTTCTCAGAGTCCGACACCGTCAAGGTGGCCCAGGGCGTCACCGGCGCCGTCGTTGACAAGGGCTCCATCAAGCAGTTCATCCCGTATCTTATCACCGGCCTGCAGCACTCGCTCCAGGACATGGGTGTGCCGCATCTGCACAACCTCTGGGATATGGTAGTTGCTGGCGATGTGCGCTTTGAGCGTCGCTCGGCTGCTGCCCAGATCGAGGGCGGTGTCCACGACCTGTTCTCGTTCGAGAAGCGTCTGTACAAGTAAGAAATCCAATTAAATTCTGGAGGGCTTTTCTAACAAAACTAATCAATGCACCTATGCATTTGTTTTGAAGACATTAAACAGTTGTTGTCATGTCAAAAATCCAGCAAAATTGACATCGTGTTTCGTCTGTTTTCTTACCACCTTTTGCTTATTCACTTTTCCAGATAATAGTTTTTTCCGCACACTTTCATAATGGCTCACATAAACGACTTGGATCCTCAAGTCCTCTATCGCATCCTCTGTCTTGCATCTGGAGAGCCAGCTAAAGGTATCGACACATGGAAACACAAACTCACTTTGCTCCAGGTGTGTACCAAGTGGTATGACTTGTTTAAGAGTTATGTGTTTTCTCAAGGTTTTGTTAATATTTACCCAATGAACTACAAAGTATTACAAAAAATCAATCGAAGTAGCTGTGTCTACTACGCTGACAATGTCTTTGTTTGCAGATCTAATCTCGGAATAATTACTGGACGAGACGAGTGCAACTGTGACTGTGTGTCCAAGCTAAATGTTATAATTGACATTGACATAAATACTAGCCAGTATTTTCATGTTTTGACGGAGCTTTTGACACTTGGTGTGGGTTATTGGCTGAATCTATCAACACTTTCGTTTAATGGATCTTCCATCTTTGATTATTCCTCAGAATCTGAAGATATGGACCCAGGAGAAATCTCAGCAACAGTTTCAAGCTACATCCACGTTTTCAAAAACAGACTACCAAATATTACCCACTTAGATGTGAGTCTACAAGAGGATGATAATTTGAGAACAACGCTTTACATTCTTACAATTCACTATGCACCTCGTTTGCAACTTTTGAATCTTAATTATTTAGCTAAATTTCCTTTGCCACAGTTCTCAACCGAATTGACATCACTTTCGTTGAGTCTTAGCAATTATGGACATTGTCATCTTTCTTTTTACGCCAAATCACTCCAATTCCTGATGTTCTACGACATATACTGCAGCAACTTTTCGTGGTGGATATTCCATGACTTCACAACGCCTGGACGCATAGAGTTTACTAACCTGAAAACTCTTGATCTAATTTATGAAAATCAAACCGATGAAGAGAAGAAACTTTCAGAAAAATATGCAAAACAGGCTAGGCCGTATGGATCACACATGCTTCGATTTCCAAAACTTGAGTGTCTACTTTTGTACGATCCACCAGTGGATTGTGACGTATTTTATACTGATACAATACCCACATGCTTGAAGGAGCTGAATATTCGAGGAAGTTGCGATTCAGTTGTTGCTGCTAGTCGATTACGGTTTACAAGCGTTAACGAAATGTACATTGATGTATATGGAGAAGAAACACTTACCAATGCCTTTTACATTGCAGCAGACCGATATTTTGGATATACTAAGATCGGGAGCACCTGCACAGTTGATTTCAGTTTACTAGTCGACATTCAGAGAACAGCATCCTGGATAAATATTACTGATCTACGACTTGGCCATATTGAATTTACTAATCTACTGAAGCTCGTTCCTAACCTTTACAACCTTCGTGATCTCCGTGTTTGGAATATTTCTTTAAGTGATGAATCATTGTCGATCATTCGATTGGGGTTAGAAGAAGAGGAGCAAGGAGAGTTCGAGCTGTTGGACACTAGGCTTGAACGTATTTTCATTGGTAA
>JANBTT010000145.1:0-35685 GCA_027578915.1 Coemansia sp. RSA 1200 | reverse complement strand
TATCTTTTTGAAGCTTCCTTTAATGCTGCTCCAGCTAAAACGCCATTTATAGCATTTGAAATATGTATTTCTGTATAACGCGGCATTGTAGCTTTATTTTTTTTTAAAAAAAGTAAGAAGATAGCTTAAAAATTGAGACCAGGAGAGTAGGAAATGTAAAGAATGTTGTGGGGAAAAATGTGTCAGATTTATAATTTCTAGGTGTTCCATAACTAGGGGTGTTCCAGAACCCCAGAAGCTGACTTATTGAACAAACATTAATTTGGGAAATTGGAGCTCACTTTCTATTGCGTTGTATGATGTATGTTAAAGGAACTTGTAATTCGATTGTTAATGACTAATAGATATCTAAACTTAACTACTGAAAACTGTACATCTGGGTTGGTCAGAACCATGGCTTTTATACCATTTGTGCTGCCTATGTTTGGTAGCCGCGACATGTCTAATAGACTGACATTTGTCCATATAGAAAGTATTGCAACCTGACAATAACAATGTACGATGTGCAATTGATGATTTGGAAATACAACAATCATATTGCGTGGTACTGTTGCACCAGCGGATCAAGGGGAATTCGCTGGGTATGATACCGGGGGAGGTATGAATACAAGATTGATCAGTGAAAAAGCTAATTATCAATTTCGTGCATCAGGCAACTATTGATGCCTTTGTTTCCTCATGAACCACGATATTGATAAAAATGGATTATCATTTGAGTAAGAACATCTATATTCTTATTATATCTCACAGTGGTTATACTGTCAACAAGTAAGGACATAGCATGTTCGTTATATATTATATGTATACAAGTAGTTCATTTTATTAGAATTTTACAAGTATTTAAGACATGGAATCACTCGCCTTAGATGGTGAGATGATTCCCTTGTCTAATAATTCCTCCTTCATTATAATTTCATTAATTAATTACTTAAATGGCCTTTATTCCACGCGCAACAGTACCTATATAGATGTCTGGAGAAAGGCGGAATAGGCCCCCGATTCCGCAACTTTATCCAGCGCTTATATGCCAAAGCGCAGGCTGCGGTGAAGAGTTCTATAGGTATATCACCATGGTTCCCAGCCCGGCAAGGGCTGCGGCAAGGAGATCCACTTTTACCACTATTGTATAATGTGGTTGCTGAACCGCTGCTGTGCTACTTGCGCAAAACCTTAAGGGATTATCGCTCGAGGAGTACAATTTTAGAGCAATGGTATTTGCTGATGATATTGCATTGGCAGTGAGCTCAGAGGAGGATGTAGCAACCTTCCAAAGAGCTTTCGCACTCCATGCATTAGTGTCTAACGCACGCTTAAACGAAGACAAAATAGAAGTGCTCAGAATAGGCAACCCGACTTTTACGGTGCCATTTGATATCCAGGAAATGCCCATTCGGTACCTGGGTATACTCTTTGATTCAAATGGTATTGCGACCCGTGCGATAGAGGAGTATCTACTATCAAAAATATCCAGCCAGATAGCAAACTGGAAGGGTAGGACGTTGTTACTGTGGGGACGAGCGCTATTAGCGAACAGTGTTTTACTGGCCAAAGTGTGGTTTGCTGCACACATCGTTCCATTGTCTGAGGAGTTCGTAAGACAGGTACGGACTATGGTGAACCAGTTTATGTGGAATTCCAAAAGAAGTCAGGTAAAATATGGAATAGCGATAATGCAAAAGAGAAAGGGAGGCCTGGGTCTACTTCCGATCCGAAAACATGCGGTGGCCACCTTCGGTTCCTGGCTGGCTGCAGCATGGCGTACAAAACAGCCTACACGATGGGGACACACAGCTCGTTTCCTGCTACAGTCTACCACCGCGCATAGTGATTCATACTCTGCAATATACATGGGTATGAGCAGACGCACTGGGGACAAGCGCATAGGCAAGTTTTGGAGACATTCGCTTAACGTTTGGTATGAGCTGGATGGTAGGGCAGTGGTTTTAGAGGACACAGCTTCAGTATCGGTACTGGCGCACCTCCCACTCAAATATCCTCGGGTGTGCTCCGAGTTCACCGTTTCATACCAAACAGAACGTGGAATGCGACGACAAGGGATCAGAACTCTTTCTGACTTGGCCATGCCCACAGCAGATGGCGAGAGTGTAGAGCTACAGAATTCTGCACTCCATACAGTTAAAAAGGCATTAGAGTGTGGGCATATCGTTTTTACTCCAGCTGCATTGGCATACCTAGCTGAAGCTAGCAATGTTGATCCAACAGATGACATGCATGTGAGAAATACTCTTCGTATGGCAGTCGTACCTCTCCATGATTACAAACCTAGCATAGGTCGCGTATATCGGCAACACGAGAAGGAAATATCTGCGAATCTTGAGCGGTGGAGACGGGCCCATGTAGCAGGACAAGAAATACCAGCATCGCATTGGACAGCACTATATAAGACATGTCTAGAACCAAAGCACATTCTGCTGCTGTGGAAGCTACGCCATGGAGAGATTACAACGGCTGTACAGAGTAAACACTTTATGCCAGAGGAGGACGGACGATGCCCAGTATGCCACGCCGAAAACGAGGATATCAGACACTACTTTTTGGAATGTCCGCGTATTCAACGTTTTTGGCGCTTGGTCGAGGAGTATCTCAAGCCTTCCGCCAGACAAGCCGTTTCCAGGACAGAATTCAAAATCGACGTGGACAAAGTTATCTTTGGTTTTGATGAATGGTCAAGCATTCTGCCAAACGCAGAAACATTACATGGGCTAGCTGTGTGGGAGATCTTCCGCGCCCATACAGAAGCAGCTCTGGATAACTCGATACTAACGCCTCAAGCAATGTTTGCACGCTGGAGGAAGACAGTATTAGAACGTATTATTCACGATTTCTATGCTGCGCATAGCCACTCAAGCAACTCTTTTCAGGAAGGTCGGCTCAATGTCGACACCTCCTGGTTTCAGTTTGAACCAGGCGGAGCCAGCCAACCGGACAAGTTGACCATTGCCCTATCTTCTTTTCAAAACGCTGCTTTATAGTCTCTCCGAGAACACACTTTCAGCGCAGGCGGTCCAAACTGCCATCACTGCGTTTCCTTTTCATAAACTCTTTGTTTATTAGTATGGTTCCAATCGGCAAAAATTGGGACTCTAGATGTAGACCCAGCATACCCAATTGATAATAAATCAACTTTTTTGGAAAAAAAAAAAAAAAAAGAACAAACATTAATTTATAGCTATTTAAATATATGTCATGTCACCCAGATCCAAGATCCTGCTATTTGCATTGGTATTTCCATCAAAACAAACAACGCTCAGAATCAAAAGAAATATTTACACTAATTGTAAAGAGGCAGCAGTCGAACAGTCTCATGTGGAAGACCGTCATCATCGAACGCACCAACTTAAAAGCACAAAAAAGGGCAACTGTGGCTGAGTAACCGAAACAGCGTAATGACGTTTTTTTTTTCGCCAACAAAGAAAGAAGCCGCCTCCAGCATTCCATAGAACATTGGAAATCGAAAGGGCGCGGAAACCATTTTTATTTTCTTCTCCGCTTTTTTCTTCTAGTAGGTAGCACTTTTTGTGGTTTGTTGCAGTAGATTGAAACCTGCTTGCCGTTTATTTTTTCTTTTTTATTTAGACGCACTACACTGTTCTTGCGCCAGAGTCGGAAATTCAAGTTTTTTCTTTCTTCATACCCTGCATGGGAATATTCATCCATGCCTGCACCTTTGAAATTTTTTTCTACCCAAAATAAGAACCAGGTAGCTCTGCGTGGTTGTATTTCTTTCTCTTCAGCACTCATCACTAGCTATTTTTTGCTTTCTATTCAGCTATTATCTCTTTTCCTCTTTTGATCGACTGCTAATACGTGCAGATCTTGCACATAGGGCTAAAGGCATACTTTTCTACTGGATCAACTGTTTGGATCCTCTTCCACCCTCGAGCGCAAAGACAGGGATCGCCAAGCAAGGCGAGTAGCAGAAGGAAGGAGGAAAAACGCAGCAAGAAGGGAGGCATGGACAAGGACAGGTTCAGAGAGCTCCTGCAGTCGTTTGAGCAGCGGTCGTTTAAGCTCGAGGCGGGCGGAAGCGGCTGCGACGCAGAGCTTGATGGGATTGTATCGCGAACAGCGGCGGTGGCAAGCGGATGGGCGAGCAGCCGACGGAGCTCATACTCACCACAGCTGAAGCAAACGGCGACATTGGCAAATGGCAACCCGCAGCAAAAGCTGCAAGAGACCCAACAGAGCGCCGAGCCAGCGCCGATTGATATCGACAGCTTCCTGGGAACAGTGTTCGACAATGGCACGTCGTTTCCAGAGCTGGAGGCCACGCATCCGCTGCCCGACAGCAGTCACTTTCTGCCCAGCGACATCCTCAAGTCGACGGACGCTGAGGAGTGCAGTGGGATCGAGGGGATGCGCGTCCAGCAGCAACTTCACACGGCCTCCCGCTTCAGACTGACCGCCGGTATTCTGTCCCATCTGTGGTTCCAGGTCTCCGCAGTTGCAAGGGACAACTACTTGCCCAGAGCCGCGCGCGACCGCCTTGCTGCCATTGAGGAGGATCTTGTGTCGCTGTGCTCGGCAAGCCTTGTTGAGGCAGGCCAACTGGAGGTGCGTGCCCAGGAAGCCCATGCCGTGGGTCGGTCTTCTGCGCCAAGCAGTGCGGCAACTGTGGTTCCAGACGACGCGAGCTTTGCACCGCCGGCGCCTCACAGCGCACTAAACATTGTCGTTCCACCTGGCGATGGCTGCGATGCTGCGCTGGTGGACACCCAGCAAACGGCGTTTCCTGCGCCAGACCCCGTGGCGGAGGTTCCCCTTGGTGCGCGCATTTGCCAGCACGCCGCCGCATGGACCCGCATCACAACCGATGCGTGGGTGCTCAATACCACGGCCCACGGGCTGCAGTTTGGCTTCTCCGCGCGTCCCGAGTACGGGGAGCTGGCCGATCCCGAGTACGCGGCCGAGGAGAGCGCAGCCATCGAGAAGGTCATCCGCTGGGACCTTGGCGACAAGGTCATTGAAGAAGTGCCGTACAGGCCCGATCTCTACGTCTCACACATGTACACGCTGCGCATCGCTGGAAAACTGAAGGCACTGGTTGACTTTCGCATGCTCAACAAGTTCCTTGACGCTGGCACTATTGCTGTCAAGGAGACGCCGTCGCTTTACGCGCTTCTCAGGAAGAACGACTGGATCACGCGTATTAGCATCAAGTGCGCGTATCCGTCGGTGCCCATCCACCCCGACCACAGACACTACCTTGTTTTCAAGTACGATGGCCGCTACTACCAGTACCGCGCCTTGCCGTTTGGAATCTCTGTTGCATCCAGGGCGTTCACTAAATTACTGCAGGCTGCGCTGCAACCCTTGCGTGACGAAGGGTACCGGATCACGTCGCACATTGACGAGATCTGTCTGCTGAGCAGCTCGTACACTGAGCTGACCGAAAGGACAAAGCGTCTGTGCAGACACCTGGCTGAGCTGGGCTTCCTGATCAATATGCCCACGTCCGATCTTGTTCCCCAGCAAAACCAGCGCTTCCTTGGCTTTGTCTTTAACACCATCGACAGCGTGGTCCAGTTCCCCAAGGATCAAATCAAGAAGGTACGTCGTGCTGCTCATACTGCGCGCTCATCGAGTATCACGGCGAAACAGTTGGCGTCGCTTCTGGGAAAGGTTCGCGCGATCATGCCGGCGATTGGGTCTGATCAGTGGCGGATCCAGGAGATCGAGTCATGTCTTGGCTGCTCGATCACTAACCCCGAGTCCTGGGACGATGTGGTTAACCTCTCGCCACCCGCGTTGGAGGAGATCAACTGGTTGTGCGATAACATTCTGATCCAAAAGTCAATGCCAATAACCAACACAACAGCAGCAGCATCAGCATCAGCAGCAGAAGCATAAATGGCACAATTCTTTTATAATAATCTTACATCGTATCGGGTCTTGTCGTGTCGCTAGCATTCACTGTCGTTCATATGCCATCTTTTCTCTCTCTTCAGCCTCTATAATTTCCATTTCCATTTACAATTATTTAACTACCCAATAACAACACCACCACCTCCTATTCTTAATAACCTTTGGGACCTTTTTTCTTACAACAAAATGAATTAATTCAAAGAAGTGCAGGCTGGAGCAAAAAAAAAAAAGTGAAACGTCATGCAAACGGTGAGGAAAAAACCAACAAGGACAAAATGAGAAAAAAAGAAAATAGTACTCTTCTACTTTAAATCCTTCCGTTCTTGGTCAATTATCTATGGATTAGCGCTGGATATAGTAGTAGCTGTTGACATTGGGGATTTGGGAATGATGCGGACTGAGGTTCTGTGTCTGGTTGACATCATGGCGCTGGACGACCGAGTGGCTGGGAATGGACGCAGAGCGGTGGTTGTGACCAAATCGATGGATCGGCGCAATAACCGACGACATATCAGGATGACTAGTGCTGGATGCTGCTGCTGCTGATGCTGCTGCTGCGGCCACGGCTGCCGCCATAGAATCAGTAGCAGCCGCTTGTGTTTGAAGAATCGCAGACGATGAGACGTTACTTCCACCACCAGTCATTGTCATGCCAAGCAGTGAATCACTGGCCTCCTGTATCTGTGACCGCGTGATCTGGGGCGCATTGTACCGGAACTGCTGCGATAATCCGATAGTGCGTCCCGGCGCATGTCCGCCGCCGCCACCACTGCTATTGCTGCCTATTGCAGTTGATGCTGGAAGAGCTGCTGCAGATGTTGTGTCACTGGCAATGGTTCCATCCATGGTCTGCGACGCATACAGCGGTGCCATCAGCGACGTCGGCGCCAGAGAAGTCACCGCCGCTGGTTGCGCAAACGTACTCAATGGCCCAACCACCAGCCCTGGAGGCGCAAACGACGCCGCCGTGATAGCCGAAGGTAACGATGAGCCAATCCCCATTGATCCAGCCGCAACTGCTGCCGCTGCCGCTGCTGCCGCCGCTGCCGATGGGATATGAGGAGGCATAATCTGCTGCATCGCCGCAGCCTGGGAAACCGCCGCAGCGTTTTGGAACATCATACTGACATCGTCCATACTTGCATTCTGTTTTGGAATACCCAGACCAGTGCCTACAAGCGAGTGCATAGCATTGGTGGTTTGCGCCTGGCTGATATTAAACTGGGGCGTCGTTGACGGAGTACCACTGGCAGCAGCAGCGGCAACAACTGCGGCGGCTGCTGCAGCGGCTGCGTTTGCGTTGGCTATGGTTGCGGCCGTCGATAGCATCGGTGGAAGTGGTTGTCTGTAGCTTGGCTGCTGGAACGCCAGGCCGCTTCCTCCTCCATCTCCTCTTCTTCTTGCGGGAATCTGTGCCTCCATCGGTGGTAACGCTGATGTGGAAAACGCTAAATTGGGCCCCAGAGTCTTCATTATTGTCCTACTTGACATACCGGGTGCGTCAGATAACAGGGATTCTATAGCGACTGCGGAGTGGTGGTGATGTTTTGCAGATTCTTCAATAGCGCCCATTGCTGCTGCTGCGGTAGTTGCTGTTGTTGTTGATGCTGCTGCGGCTGTTGTTTGGACAGGGCGTGACATTGGTGTTGATGTTGATGTCGGTGTTAATGCTGGCGTTGATCGTGAAGCAATCTGCAGACGGCTGCTCTTTCTCTTTAGCGCGATGTCACGGGCGCTGGTGTTGATGGGTTGTGGTGTCAGCATGGGTCCGGGCACGAGGGTTTCCACAGGGTTCACAGGGGCGCCTTTCTTGATGTTATAGGACGAGGACGATGCATGGTGATATTGATCCAGAGACTCGCTCTTCTTCCGCTCCTTTCCACTCTTCAGAGCAGTGAGTGTGTTCCGTTGGATTGCGGCGGCGTTTCCAGAAGCAGCAGCCGCAGCCGCAGCAGCCGATACATGGCTGGCTGCCTTTTTCGCAGCAGCAGCAACAGCCGAGCCCCTGGTGCGTTGAGGCACGATGTATGGGCGCGCAGGCTCGGCAACCTCAGGATGGCCATCAAGTTCCTTGGACGGCTGTTTCGATACCCCGTGGTTCTGCTTTGACTCGTGGTTTCCAGGGCTCCTGGGCACCAGCTCGGAGTCGTGTTTACCGTCGCCACTGCTGCTGCAGTCCTGGGGGAACTCGTTCTGCACAGTACCACCAGCACCACGTTTGCGAGAATCGTCGCCATTCGGTTTCAGTTTCTTCATCTCGCGTCTCCGCTCGGCCATCCTGATACGGTTCAACTCCCTCCGCTTGTTCTTCTCCTCATCTGTTTCCTTCTCCCGTCGCCTCATAGCGCGAAGTCTCCCCTTTCTACGTCGCACCTCGCCCTCCGTGGGCGACTCGTTCCGACGCCTAGCAGCCGCGCGAATCCGCTCAGTCTCTCGCCGCTTCGTTCTTTCCTCGGATGTTTCGCGCTCTCGTCTTCGGATGGCGCGTACCCGGTTGCGTTCCTGCTGCGATTTGGGTGCCCTTGGTGCTTCGGCAGCGGAATTACTATGTAAGTCGGTGGGATTTTCTGTATTTGCTAAAGTCTCTGTGGTCACAGCAGCCGTGGTTGCTTCCGCTTCTGCTGCTGTGGTTGGCGGTGGTGCCGTTGTTTTTGGTGTGCTGGGTAACAAGCGTGTGGGTGGAAACATTGCCGTCGTCGTATCGCCATTATCCTGTACAGCGGCGTAAGATTGGGGAGTATACTGAGACGATAAATGAGAAGAACCACCACCACTATTACTAGAGTGCATTCCCCCTCCTCCTTTAACAAATATATAAAAGATTTACACTATACTCAAAAGAAGAAGAAGAAAAAAACCCAAACGAGCTCTTTTATATCTAAATTATTTGGTGATATTGGGTTGAGATAAAAAAGAAAAAATAAAATACACAAAAAATATATAAAAGTACCCAAAGAAAATAAATTAACGAGAATAAATTAAAAAGAAAGAATGATATGAGGAAAAGGAAAACAGGAGGGAGGTTGTAGGAAATAATATGATACCGCCTCCTTCCTAGTCATATGCTTTTTTTACTTCATTTACTAATAGGGTTTGAAAAGGGAAATGTAAAGAAGCATTTCAGAAAGACAAAAAGAAAAGGGTATATTATTTGAGCTTGTTTGATGAGGAAAAATATATAAATAGACTTCAATTGTCTAGTCTGTGATTGATGATGAACTTGTGGTTTTCTTATTTTTCTTTCTTTCTCTGGAGAGAGAAAGAAACGGAAAGGGGGGGAAGACATAGTAGAGAGTTCCAAAAATAAACGAAAAATTAGATTGGCATTAATGCTCATCCGTCGCACACGAGGTAGACATCAAGTCTTGTGGCCAAGAAGGGAGCATTGAGAACCGTCTGGATGTGATCAAAGTTGACATGAGGGGCATACGAGTACAGAAGCCGGAGCTCGAAAAGAGAAGACAATGACGAGTGGTTTGCTGGCAGCAGGGATGACAGGTCAGTTGACGCTGGAACAACAAGCAAGGTTCTCTCGTACTCTGCCGCCGCACGGCGAGTGTCCTGTGTTGGAGAAGAAAACGAAGACGAAGGACGAGCAAACACCATCCTCTGGGCATCGGCGGCGGCATCCGCAGGACAGCGGACAAGAACAGAAGACCGCAGCACCGCCTGGACCTGGCTGCCATCCATGGATACAAGATCAGTCATCGCCACACGCGCCTGCAGCTGGCGGTGCTGTTTGTTCTGCACAAGCAAGTGGCGTGGAGCCAGGTACGTGGCATACAGAAGCACATTTGTTTTAAGGCGCGGAAACGCCAGCGCCAAACTTCCATCCAATGCATTGCTGCTGCTGGTATGTCCATTTGTTGTGTGCGCACAGACCACATCATCGCCACCACTGGGAAGATTGAGAGGGACGCATCCGAGTTCACGCGCAACCGACGTGTCTGCCAGGTACTTGACAACAGGCACAACTCCAGCCTGGTGCACGCCACCGAAGATGCCCGCAACAGCCAGGTTGTACACTATCCAGAGTTGCCAGAAGTAGGCTGGGAGCAGACGGTGCCACCGCCAGGTGAACAGTACTATCCCAGGCAGCGCAGGCAGCAGAAAGCGGGGCTCCTGGTGCCGTGCCAGCGAGAGCGCCAGGACGCCCACAACAACCGATAGACAAGCAGATAGCATTGTGGAATCCACCGCTGCACACCCACTACCACCACCACCACGGGGAGAAGCAGAAGACGAGGAGGAAGACAAGTATCTCACGCCAGTCGTAGTGGTACTGGAACAAAAGCCGCGTGAAATGCGCCTGACGCTCGTCCAGAGCTTGGCCACGGCAAGCAGGTACAGGGGCCCAAAGAGGAGCGGCATCGACACCGCCAGATGCATGTATCTGGCATGAAGACCATGGGCGGCCAGGTTGGCCGCATCGCTGTTGTACCGAAGGTTATTGACCACGGTGCAAGTAAGCGTTCCCGCCACACCAAACGCCGCACGGGAGTCGTACCGTACTGTTCCGTAGTACACGGAGTCCGCCAGAACCAGACCCAGCGCAACGAGTGCAGCGCAACCGGTGCCCAGCGCCAGCGTGGCGAGTGCGTGGGCGACGGCCACTGTGCCGCGGCAGGCGGAGAAAACGACCATCGTCGCTGCCACCAGCGCAAGCGGCAGAAAGAACGGAGCAAACGTGACATGCGAGAACACGCCAACCACACCAACCGCGGCCAGCAGACAAAACGGCTGGCGCAAGCGTAATGGCGGTGGTAGTTGGACATGCTGCCGCTCGGCATCGGCGAGCGCGCACTCGATCTGCGAGACCAGGTCAAAGCACAGTGCCAGAAGCACCGACGCAGCCGCGTTGCCAAAGGGACGGGTGTGGAAGACCGCCAGACAGTGACTGGACGCCAGGACCAGCATCGTCGGCAGTAGCCGCGCGCCCGGGCACCGTCTAGCAATAACGCGGCACACGCACCAGTCAACCACGAGGGACACCCACGCCATGAACAGCCGCTGCGCCCAGAAGACCGCTAGCGTTGACGGCTGCGCATCCATCTTCATTAGTCCCGTTAGTCGCAGCACTGCGCACATCGCACGGAGCAGAATGAACGGCGTGCCGGAGTACCCGTAGATCGATACAATCGAGCGGATCGGATTCGTCCCTGTGAACTCCCAGGTGCGCACACCGTCAACCCCGAGAATGTCGCTGGCAGCTACCTCGGGCGCCTGAAAGAACTCGTCCGGGTGGATGTACGACGGACTCAGCGCCAGCAGCACGCGCATCGCCAGCAGCGCCGCATACAGTGCCCTGGGTCGCCGCATCTACAAATAAAGAGAGAGAACAAAAAAGTGAGAGAAAGAGTCGCTTGCTGAGCAAGATACAGAAACACGAAGAAAAAAATAGTAGGTTGAATAAATAGCTATAAAAGCAGCGTTGAAATAGCATACAAACACGTACTAGAAAAAAAAAAAAAGCGTGAATGCTAGAAACAGCCTCAGGAGACAAAAAATAAAAGTCGCGTAAATGGCATTTTATTTTCCATCATCAAACTCTTGTTTTCTTTCTTATCTCCCCTCCTCCTCCTTCTTCCTCACTCTGTCCAATTCAAATCAATTCATTGTTCTTATTTATATATCGTTACCTGATTCTACCACACTACCTATTTCCACAAATGACCACGCTTGCGAGACATTTGCACGGGCTCAAGGACGATGGCAACACACTGACGGTGCTACGCGTCAAGCGGAAGCGCGACCAGGAGCCGCTGGAAGCACTGCTGATCCAGCAGCAGAACCAACTGCAGCGGCGGGTAGCCAAGACGCGGCGGATAATGGGGGCGGCTGACGGTGGCCGCCAGACAGGGGGATCAGCCGTGTCAGGGGACACCATGCAGAGCAATGGCGATGCTGACGACGATGAGAGCGATGGTGGGCCCCTGCTCTTCTCCCTTGGCGAGACGATCTCGGAGGCTGATTTTGGGAATGCGCAGAAACGCGCGGCGTTACAGGAGCGACTGGCGACGATGCACAGAGCATCAACAACGATAACAACAGCAGCTGCGGCCGATAGTGATGCGATGATGATGGAGACCGACGACACGGTCAATAACACACCAGCCCCGTCTGGCGAAAGTCAGCAACGGCAACAATATTCGTTCTCGTCAACCGCAGACACCGGCACAGGAGAAGCAGGTGGCAGAGGGAGGACGCGCGGCGGATCCACGCAACTGTGCGTCATTGGCGGGCGACAGGTACAGCTTCTGGGCGACGATCCGCGGACCCCGACGACAGGAGCAGCGGACTCTATGTCTGAGCTGATGAACTACGGGATCCCGCAAGTGTGTGCGGCGTCGGAGGTACAGCGGGGCGCGCACCGACGCATCAAGATGTTCGACGCGATCACCGAGCAGGATGTCGAGACGCTGCGGCTGGCTGAGTGCAAGGAGCGGCGGCAGCAGCGGATGCACGGTGCCATGGCATGGCCGCCGCCGCCAAAGCTAGCACCAGCAGAGCCAGCAGAAGCAGAAGATGCGGATGCGGTTGGCCAGCTCGTGCCCATGGTCCGCGACCGCCTGTCGCTTGCACCACAGGCTGCTGCCGAGTACGTGTACGACCTGTACTACGTGCAGAGCAAGCAGCCGGCGGCGGCAACGATGGCACAGCGCAGCGTGGCAGCGGTGCTGTGGGTGGACGATATCAATGAGCTGCTGGACGGGGTGGGCTCCGGCAGCGACGATGGGCTTGACGAGGACGATGACTCCAACGCCGAGGACTACTACGCCAACGACTATCCCGACGACCCGGACTCTGGCAGCGATAACGAGTACTACGGGTTCTACGACTCGTCAGACGAGCGTCGTGGGATGCGCGCCGACCTCAGCGATGCCGAAGACGACTATGCTGGCGACGACGGTTGGTAAGAAAAAGGCGCGGCTTGTTCGAGATTAAAAGTGTAACATGCATTAAGAAACAGTCTAATAAAGCCAGCTAGTACCAGCACTCCTCCTGGTACCGGCCGTCGCGCTCCATGGCGCGCACGTACTCAGCAGCATCCTCTGCGGAGCGGGCGCCGTGGGCAGCAACGACATCGACAAAGGCAGCACGCACGTCCTGCGGCATCCTGTTGGCATTGCCCGACACGTAGACGCAGGCGCGCCGCTCGTCCAGCAGCGACCACACCAGCGCGCCCTGCTCTCTGATCCTGTGCTGCACATAGACCTTCTTCTCTGTGTCGTTGTCGCGGGAGAAGGCGCAGAACAGGCGCAGGCGGCCGGCGGCGCACCACCGCTCGAGCGTTTTGCGGTAGTAAAAGTCCTTGTGCTCGCTGCGACACCCGAAGAACAGATAGTTAGGAGACTGGGCAAGTGCGCAGCGCTGGTGCATGAAGGCCATGAAAGCGGCGATGCCGGTGCCGGGGCCCACCATGATGGCCGGCGCCAGCGGATCGGGCGGCGGACGCATGGTGCCGCGCGCAAACCGCATACGAACGCGCTCACCGGGCGCCAGCTGCGCAAGCCAGGTGGAGCACACGCCGCGCCGCGCGTCGCGCATCACGGTTTTGTACGTCACCACAGCAACAGTCAAGTCGACGGCTCCGCGCGCCGACGAGATCGAGAACGACCGCTCGGCGATGGGCGGCACCAGATCGAACGCGTATTCCAGCGGCAGCGGCGCCGTGTGCGGGAAGTCGCGCAGCGTCTCGGTGAAGGTGCGGCGCGGCCGCATGCAGTAGGCGAGCAGATCGTCCTGCCCGGCAGTCGATGCGAACTCGCACAATCGCTCGCGCTCGGCCTCCGTCCGCGCAAAGTGCCGCAGCATCTCGAAGAACGACCGTCGCGGCACGCCGCCGATGTCAAAGTAGTAGGTGCCCAGCCATCGCAGCGTCGCTGTGCGCGGCACCCACACCGCCACCGTCTCGCCACTGATGCGCAGCCGCCGGTCAGCCAGCGCCGTCCATCCGGCTGCCGCCAGGAATGCGTCAACGTCGCGCGCCTGGTTGCGCGGCCGCAGCACAGCGCAGTCGCCTGGAATCCACTCGACGGCCTCGTCCGTCTCGAACCGCAGCCGCCGCACGTCCTGGAAATGGTCCTGCGCCGTGATGCGCTCATTCTCCGTCAGCGTGGCTGCAACCATGAGCGGCGGCTCCGGCGCCCCGAGTCCGTGCATCTCGGCGTCGCCATCGAGTGCCACGTCGGCCGACGGCGGCGGCACCACGGACTCGGGCACAATAGGCCGGGGCAGCGGGTGCGAGCGCTCCAGCTCCGTCCACAGATCCTGCAGCCACGGATCGAGCGCGCCGTCAACGCCCAGGTAGTGCTGGTCATCGCCATCGCCGCGCGGGACCAGCGGCACGGCGCCCAGCTGCACCAGACGGCGGAACAGGCGCTTGGCTGCAAAGTTGAATCCGCTGTAGCTGGAGTCGCCCAACCCGAACACCGCCACCCGTTTCCCGCGCAGTGCGTCATGCGGGATCGTCTTGCGCAGAAGGAACCGCCAGAACCTGCGCATATTGTCCGGCGGGTCGCCCTGCCCCGTCGTCGAGCACACAAACACTATGGCTGCCGCTTCCGTCTCGAACACCAGCGACCGCTCCACATGGTCCATCGCTGCCACCTGCACTGCGTAATGCCGCCGCCATGCCTCGCGTCCTATGCGTCGTGCGGCGTCCTCTGCATACCCTGTTTGCGATCCATACAGGACCACCAGCTTCCGCTCGCTCGGGGAATCCATTCTTTTTTTTGAATGCAGCTACCTTGGCTTTTTGAATCGCATTGGGCTGCGCGCAATTTCCAATATAAACAAGAAGGTGAGCCAGAATAGAAAAAAAGAGGCAACAAAAAGTTGGGGGGAAAGTGATAAGAGAGAAAGAAAGAGAGCTTCACCTATCCCTCCCAGATGGAAAACACGGAATAAACATTTAGGCAGCCTACCGCTTTTAAACCCCCTCCTCCTCACTCAGAGGTCGGCGCTTGACACCCTAACAACGTCGATGACCTTGGCCAACCCGCGCCACTGCTCATTAGTAGCCTCCACCTTGTCAGCCAGCCGCGCAACGGTGGTCTGCGCCGCCGCCAGCGTCTGCTGCGTGTCGCGGACACACGCATCGAGCGCCGCCGTCTGCTTGGCTGCGCGCATCACCATGTCGCGGATCTCGCTGCCGCCCGACGCCTCGTGCACGAGGTGCCCGAGCTCCCCCACGATGCTCTGCGCGTGGTCCCGTATGTCCGCTTGCGACTCCTCCACTGTGGTAGTCGCTGTTGCCGCTGTTGTTGCTCTTTGGCTGCTGCTCATATTTCTTCACCCTCCCTGCCTTCTCTAGCGAAAGGGACAATTACAATGGTAATGGCAATGTGGAAACCCCCAAATCTTCAAAGAGATAAAAAAAGTGAAATTGAAACGAGTGGGAAGAAAACAGGCCACCAACCAGCCTTTGCCATTGTTTCCCTCCTCCTCTTTATTTTTTCTGTTGCACGCTATCTGCATGCTCACTCACATTGCATGCTCACAACAGCAGTAATTCTTCTTCTTGATCTCAGTTGTTGTTCTTTCCACTGAACCCGGATCTTGCGTGATCTGCAGTAACCAGCACTTTCTAGCTGAAAACCCTAACAAGCAGCCCACCAAACATTTTCCCCCTCCACATCTCTTCATCGCCGAGTAAAAAGCCGTCAAAGCAATAGGATAAAAAATATGATGAAATTGAAAGTCCCCTCTCCCTGAATCCCATGAGATCCCCTCTTCCTCCACCCTTTTAAAAAGGGAAAGGGACCAAAAGAAGCTAGAACCAAAAAAAAAATACATTTTCCATTCCACTCCAGTCAGCCATACTTTTTTTTTTACCTCTTTCTTTCCAGTATCAACTATTTCCATTTCCATTTCCTTACATTGCACTTGTATCTCTCGCTCTTTTAGCTTTACATACAATATAAAGAAAACTCACCGACTTCCACCTTGTTACTAATGGACCACCTGGCGTCGCCCGCAGACCTGCTTGAAGCCGCAGAATCGTACCTCCTGCATCTGCACAGCGTCCTCGCGCACCTCCCAGCCGACCCGCCCGTGTACGCGCGGGTATCGGCCGCCCTGGCAGGCAGCACGATCGGCAAGCACGTGCGCCATATCCTCGACCACTTCTCGATCCTCCTAGCCGTCGAGCGGCCCGACCAGTGCGCCAGCTACATGAGGCGGGAACGCAGTACGGATACGGAGTCGTCCGTGGGTGGTGGACAGGCGGCCATTATGCGGGTGGTTGAGAGGATTCGCCAGAAAAAACAGCAGCAACAACAGCTCGAGCAGAAGAAACAGCAGCAGCAGCAGCAGCAGGGGGAGCTGCTGGTTGCTGCTGACGCCCGCGTCTTCATTGAAGACACCATGCCTGGCAACGACACTGCTGCTTTCGTGTCGTCTTGGGCCAGAGAGCTGTGGTTCTGTACCCACCATATGATCCACCATAACGCCATTATCGCCTGTCTGATGCATGAGTTCGGACTGCAACCCCCTGCTGAGTTCGCTTACGCTCCGTCGACGCTCAAAGCAAAGCAAAACACAGCCAGTTAATAGTATTAGCAACAATAGAAGCACAGTTTCTCACAGCATCCTTTTTTTCCACATCCACTATTTTCCAAGACACCACAAAACACTTGAATATAGCTATTAAAAAAAGAGTAAAAAGCAGACTTTATTATAACCCCCCCCCAAATGTAGGAAGAAATAGTGGGTAAATGAGCGACGCCTTCAGACAAAAAGAAAAAACTTTCTCCAGATCCAGAACCAAACTGATCACATGCCAGCCACGCCTAGTCCGCCCTGCTCGGCCCGCTCGTTTGCAAACGCTTCAAAGTAGTTGTAGATAATCGTCACAGCCAGAAGGATACCCGTCCCGGATCCAATTGCGCCGAGAAGATCCGCCGAGATCGACAGAATACCAATGATCACTCCGCCAACGGTGGCAGCGGTGGGGATAATGCGCTTCAGCTCCTTGTACATCGAGCCCTCACGGTGCCCGACAATGACAATCTGCTGGTCACGCAGCTGGCGAGCAACCTCACGGGGTCCCGATCCACTGATGTCAAGCCATGCGCGCGACAGCAGCGCACAGGCAGCCAGCATGTACCCGACGTACAGGACAAAGTGGATCGGATCCTTCAGCGTGCTGGTGAACTGGCGTGGCGGGGTCATGTAGTAGGCCAATCCGGACGTTGGGAAGAACTGCGACGACCCCTTGTACGGTTCCCACACGCCGATAAGCTTGACCAGCAGGTTGTCAGGAAACCTCCGGTACAGGAGCTGCGAGATCATGAACACTTGGGACGCAAGCGCCGACTGCAGCATGATGGGCATGTTGGATGTGTAGAACAGTTTGATCGGGAAAGATGCGCGGTGTCCGCGCGACCTGGCCGACTTGACTGGAATCTCCACACGGAATCCCTGGAGATAGATCACAACTGCAAACACCAGGACCGTGGCCGCAAGGTTGGTCAAGTTAGGCAGATTCGACCGTGTCAGAGCCTCGAAAATGGCCTTGAACTTGTTCGACCGCGCAAACAGCAGATGGAACACCGCAATGATAGCGCCCTCAAACTCGGGGCCCTTGCCGCTGTTGATGGTCAGTGGAGAAAGAGACTTCCACACAATGTCTTCGCAGATATTGGTAGCAATGAACAGATTGATCCCTGATCCGAGTCCATACCCCTTCTGCAGCATCTCATCCAGAAGAATCACAATAACACCCGCAACAAACAGCTGGATAATCAGCAGCAGACAGATTCCGGCCCCAAGGCTCTTTGTGTCTCCGTACTGGCCCGTCATAACCGCAACCGTCGCCGACCCAAACGTAATCAGCATCGCAAACAGCTTCTGCGCCCCCGAGAACAACGCATTATCCTCACGCAGCGACTGGTCCACAGAGATGATCTGCACTCCGGCAAGCAGTTGCATGATCATTCCCGAGGTGATAATGGGCGTAATACCAAACTCCATCAGTGTTCCGCGATTCGACGCAAGGATCACTCGCATCCAATACAGCGGATCGGAAGAGTCAGACGACATGATGCCGTACAGCGGCACCTGTGACAGGACCAGGAAAATAAGCAGCGTGATCACTGTCCACAGCACCTTTTGGTTGAACGCTACCTTGCGATCGGGCGACGCTACCTCGGGGATGACCCCCATGAACGGCTTGATTAGCGTCAGAAAGCGAAAACCCATTCTTGATGAATTACCTTTAGTACTCGTTTAAAGAAAAACAACAACAACAACAACAACAATATGATGAGAGAAGATTGCGGGATGAGTATGTGGCAGAACAAATCAGATGCCACAACTGCCAGCAACAAAAAACAGCTAGAACCCGCTAATCAGAACAAGTCACGCAGAGTGAGAGATTGCAAAAACAGACTTGCTGACAAGGCGATTCAAAATAGTAAATCGAAAGAAAAGGAAATATGCTGTAAGATAATAAAGATGGGTAGGGAGATAGGAAACAGAAAGAATGTTTATGTCAACAACAACAAAACGCTTTCTTTCTCCCGATTGCAAAAGAATAAAAGACAGCCATTTTTGGCTGTATGCGTTACGTGTTTTCGCTTCCATATGCTGGGTCTTGTTGCTGGCCAACAGCCATTGGACAGGGAGAATGAAAAATCTTACTGCGTTTGTCCTCACGTGCAAACATCTTCAGTAACCCAAATACAATAAATCCTAACCGCCAAAAATATATATAAGGAGCGTGTTAGAACATAATAATAAAAATAAACAAAAAAATAAAGCCCCCCTGAGCGCACAGGACAAGCAAGACACAAGGCAAGCTTTCTCTCACTCGGGTGTAGCGAACTCGGTTCCAAAGATCTTGTCCCAGAAATCGCTGGTGATGCCGAACCCAGCCTTAAAGTCCTTGTAATGATGGCGCAGGTGGTAGGTTTTGAGCTGGGTCAACTGCTTGTTTGAAGTGCTTCCGTGGTGCAGCCAGTAGTGGCACTCGTCGTAGAGCACATAGCCGGTAATCAGTCCAGCAGCCACGGCGTGGAGCATGCCGGGTGTGAAGATGCACGACAGTATCGCAAGGATATTCAGCGCCAGAAAGGTCGACAGCGCTGGCGGCATCACCAGCCGCAGCGGATCCATCGGCAAATAGTGGTGCACGCCATGGAGCAAGAAATGCGCAACCTGCGCCAACGTGCCCTCGGGAATATTCTCGTCGTAATGGAACACGAACCGGTGCATACTGTACTCGAGCAGCGTCCACGAGATCAGACCAAACACAAACCCAACAAACAGCACGTTGACTGGCTCATACTTGATCCCGAGCACAAGCAGCGTTACCATTATCGGCATCCAGTACACCGGAATGACCCACCACGGCGTCCGTGTGAATGTCTCCAGAATCGAGTTTGAGAAAAACACCGCGGGTCCCGGCAAATGGTGCGCCTTGTGCACCTCGCGGATATAAAAGTCTTTGGTGAACTTTGACCGCCACATTTGCATAAACAGGGGCTTGCGCAAATCCAAGAACTTTTCATCCTCCACGCACTCCATCTCGTCCCGGCTACTATCCTTGGCCAGCGGGATCGTGCGTCTGTCGTCTGCCGTTACTTCGCCGATGTAAAAATCCCGCAGCACCCGGTACGCCTGTAATGCGTGCGCGTGGATGCTGCTGTCCCGCATCACCTCTGTTATGTCCTGGCCTGCAAACTGCATCAGCATATCGGAGCCTCCTGGGTGGTCTGTGTGGAACAGCGTCAGGTCAAACACCTGATTCCCCCGCACAACCCACAGCGACTCTGCGTTGTCGTGTCGCGCAACCTCTGTACGCGAGTACTCTCGTTGTTTGGTGTCGCACAGCATGCTGCCCTATCCGCCTCTGGTGGGGTAGATATATAAATATAAAAGACAAGGGGTGGGGTTTAATGAAAAAGGATGACAAAAGAGATACCTTTAGCGCGGAGGAAGAAGGACTGTGCTCTTTTTTGGGAGGAAAAAGCTGATATTAAAATAGTACGTTCCAAAAGAAATATCTAGGCAAGCGTGTAGTGAAGAAAGAAAAAGGCTAAAAATGTCAATTGATGATAAAGACCACTGAATATGAACAAAAAGAAAGAGAAAGGATGAAGAAAAAAGGCCACAAGGTCGAGAACAGACGCAAATGTGCATAGCGTGTAATCCAAGCCTCCCCTTTTTTCATTGTTCTTTTTGTGTACCAAGAAAGCCCAGAATGTTAGAAACAAGAATAATATTCTCTTTTCATATTGCCATCTTTTTTTCCGCACTCCCCCCCCAAAGAGTAGCAATTTTTTCGTATCCATTTGATGGTCTTTGGAAGCGGAATATCGGTCTCACCAGTCATTGATACCGTCTGTCAAAGGCCTCCCCAATTAGGATTTCTTTCTTGTGTGTGCCTTGAAAATGAAAGTGTCATCCGGAAACTTTTATATTCTGTCCCCCTTTCTGCTGGTTTGTTTGTAACCATGTATCCCTCGCAGTAGAATCAGGGGCCGAGCATCCTTGGCTAGACCCGATGTCTATTATGCCTCCTTTTTATGTCAATGCGCACTGTGTTTCGGTGGTTTCTACACTCTACATGCAGTTTAGCAATAACTGTTTTCTACCTTATGATTTGCACAAAATCAAATGCAAACGGTTACAGGCTATCCATATTAATGTAAATCCAACCATCTTTTCCATCTAATTGGTCGGAATCCGCATATTAACAGAATCAACAAATCTAGACTGATCAGATTAGTTTGATTAGCTTCAAAATGATCTGAAGAAAAAGGCTTTATTATACATTGAATTTTGCCGTTCTGCTGGGGGGTTTGGTGTTTTACATGTGCATATACATTTTAAGCAATTAAAGCTCATTAGAGCACAGACGTCCTGGATCTTGTATCTAACAACAACTGCAACAACGGTATTAAAAAGTTTTGACTAGCGAGTTATTTTTAGAACGTTCAAGTTAAATAGCTTTGGTTTCCACGCTAGCACATCTAACCAGCAATCAGTTGCTCCGTGCCATTATTATCCACCAAGAGACTATTTTTTCATACATAGTACTCAATTTATTCTGCCATTCTCTGCATATTTGTGGAACCAAAATTCTGGAATCCGCATGTGTTTTTTGGCAACGTATATGTAAAACTCAAGAAAAATTAAAAAGATAAACTATGTCACTGACTAACGGAAGCTGCTTTTAAACAAAAAAGTTACATAAAAGGAAGCAACAAGGCGCTTGTTCTTCGTTTTCAATATCTACTCGTTCCCTCCCTTTTCTTGTCAATAAACTTGCCCTTACTTTGCAATTTATACTGTTATCGATTTTTATAAGACCAGGACAACATGGCAGCTGCCCGCAAAGATCAAGCAGGTTGTGTCGAGGAAGTAGACGAGAGTGTTGCAATAACCGAAACGACGCCTCTTCTCCAGACCTCGTTGTCCCAGCTGGACATCGCAATTGCAAACAATGACACCACGGAACCCTACATCCATGCCGCCAGGAGAGAGCTCAGGTGGATGGCATCGTCGTCGACATTGACAATTCTGACCAACGTGCTTCAATCATCATTCCTCTTTGTCAATGTGATTTCGGTGGGCCATCTGGGGGCAAAGACGCTGGCTGCAATATCCCTCTGCATGACCTGCCAGGGGATATTTGCAATGGCACCGATGTTTGGGCTCCTCTCGGCGATGGACACATTTTGCAGTACTGCATACACAGCGTCGCGGGACAAGAAACTCGTTGGATTCCACTTTCAGCGCGGCCTGATTGCCGTTTGCATTCATTTCCTTCTTGTTCTGCCACTGTTTTTGAATGCCGAAAAACTTCTCTTGTTCTTGAGACAGGATCCCGAGATTGCGCGCTTCTCGGGAATGTATCTGCGTATACAGATTGTAAGCATTCTGCCGTTTGTGTTGTTTGAGGCCACAAAGCGGTACCTTCAGGCGCAGGGCATTATGCGTGCTGCTACGCTGATTGCTGTAATCGCTGCGCCAATCCACTGGACCAATTGCTTCTTGCTTGTCCGGTCCACAAGATTCGGCATGGGCTTTGTTGGCGTGCCGGTTATAAACATAATTACCAACTGGTCAATGGTGGTCGGAATATTCATTTACGTTCGTAACAGCCGTGCAATGGAGACCTGGGGCGGATGGAGTCTAAGCGCGTTCCAAAACATGCAGGCTTACTACCGACTTGCAATTCCTTCGGTCATTACTACCTGTGCCGATTGGGTTTGCTACGAGCTTCTTGCTATTGGGTCGTCCTATTTCGGAGCCGACCAGCTTGCTGGCAATGCTGTCATCCTCAATACTGTGCAAGTTATATTCCAGTTCAGCAATGGTCTTGGGGTTGGCACGAGCCCTCGGATCGGAAACCTAATCGGCGCAGCAAAACCTCGTCAGGCCCACATAGCAGCAGATATGGCTATACTGGCGTCAGCAGTAATTGGGTTGATGGGCGTTCTGATGCTGTCGCTGCGTGGGGACTGGTGGATATCTGTGTATACAGATGTGCCATCCGTGGCTCGTGAAGCAGCCAAAATGATCCCTATTGCCTGCATATTCAGCGTAAGCAATGGTCTAAATGCAGTGCTGAGTGCTACACTGCGCGGGCTTGGACGCCAGAGGATCAGTGCCAACATTCTGTTGTTTGGATTCTATGTGTGCGCCCTGCCAACTGGTCTATACTTGGCGTATATCAAGCATCTGGAGACACCCGGGCTTTGGCGTGGCGCGTGCATTGGCGTTGTTATTACCTCAGCACTCCATATCGTATACATATACAATATCGTTGACTGGAAGAACGAAGTGCGTCGCTGCATTCTACGGCTTAAAGCCAACAGCAACAGCAACAGCGACAATAATAGTAACGAAAATAGCGAAAGTAGCGTTGTGGAGCGTATTGGTGCTGCTTAGTTTTCTATATCTTGCCAGAGCTGCACAATCTATAACAATAGTTTTATCAGCATCTTCTTTCAATAGATCATTAATCTGGTCGATAATGATCTGGATTCCAAAGATTTCCCTGCCCCCCATTCGCATGCTCGGAATCGCGTTACTGCCTTGTAGAGCTGGATGCACCACTTTTTTATTGTCCTTAACATCAAGTCCATTGCTGCGCAAAAACCACGCAATTATGAACACCTCTTTGTTTTTGGATGAAAGGAGAAAGGAAGCTTGTTCAGCTGCACACAGTATTGTTTTTGTTTCTTATTTATTCAAGCTTTCGTGCTAAAGTAAATTATTTACATTTCACGCTTCATACATTTCCAATTATTTAACGCGTCGCTTTTACTACTGAGCAAATGTCAGAAACCGCTGGCGGCGATAGCAACGCTGCCGAGGCATCACAAAAGAGACGGCGCGAGGGTTTGTTCCAACGAGCTGCAAGCGCTGTTATTAGCGGAGCAGATAGACCCAGCGACCAAACCGATGTGCCACAAAAAAGAGCATTGGCCGCGGCAATTCCATGCCGACACCACAGTGCCGGCTCTCCGCTTTCAATGTCAAAGCAGCAGCAACAGCTACAGCAGCAGCAGACTGCTCCACAGCGCATTGCCGGCCCTGTCGATAACTCAGCGGACGATGTCATTTTCTGGCAGTCCATGTCCCCACAGGGGACTCTTAGCCGCGTCTTGCGTCACAAGGAGACTGAAAGCATGGAAGAACCCGTATTAAGCAGCGACCAACAGAATGCGCTTGGTGGCCGCAGCACCGCAAGCCTCATGCAGGGGATCGTTCAACAGATCATTGCCAGCAGACACACGAGCGCTATCAATCCTAGTCCAACCTCGGCAGCAAAAAAGACAAGTAGAACTCTAGCAGAGCTTGCTGCCGCTTCTCCAACAAAGCGCTCCAGATCATCTCGCATAACAGGAACACTAAAGCACGGCTCTAGCGACCTAGGCAGCGATGCAGATATCCAGTCTCCTCTTTTTGATATGGCTTGTATAGAATCAATGCCGCCCTCTATTGAGCTTACGCCCTTGGCAAACCGCAGAAGACGGGCCGTTCCCCGTCCGCTGACCATCTCAAAGAGCGAACGGGTTGTTGACAAGCGACAAATGCTGTCAACGCTTTTGCTATCGGGTCCCAGCTCTGCAGACTCGCCGTCTGGGATTGCGCCTATGGATATATCCACACCTAATCCACAAGTCAAAGGAGAGAGCAATGTACTGCAGGTTTCGTTTGCCGATGATCCCTTTTCTACCGAGGAACATGGAAATATCGATAAACATTCGGAATCAGTTTGCGATCACGATATTTCCGTAGTCAACGCGCCAAAGTCTGAAAGCACAAGTCAATCCAACGTTGATGATATTTGTTTTGATGATATTGACATGGATGACATACTAGGCGATCTAGACCAGCTGGATGATGGGCTTGACGATCTGCTGAAAGATGTAGAGACAGAGGCAGGGAGTGGTGGAATAGAATGTGGTTCCAAAGTTGAACAACAGATGCAGAACCCCCAAGCAGACCAATTAGCTACATCCGACAAGCGCTTATTCAAACGATTCGAAAAATGCCTGACGCTTCTTGTAACCGAAGATTACTACACAACCACTCAGTCACATGCGCCATCCAGCACCTTTGGCTCGCGCATGCAAAAAGTCGTTCGCGTGTACTCGCAGACTGCTGTTTGCGAAAGAGTGGTCTTGCTGCGCGATGAATGGTATTCTACTCCTATTGCCACTGGTGACTATATCAATCTTGTCGGCGATATCACTCCAAATGCATGCAGTTCAGATGGCGAGATTATCATTGATACCGAAACCTCCAATTCGCTTCTTCCCATTCTACATCCAGATGTATTGATCGCGTGCACTCATCTTGCAGATTCGTTCTCATGTATTCGCCGTGCGGCTCTTAAGGACAGGGTTCGAGAAATTCCTGATGGCAGCCCACCGAACACTGTTATGCTTATCGGCACACTACTCCATGACCTATTCCAGTCCTGTGCATTGAGCAACAGCTGGGACGATGTCACAATGTCTGCTACGATCTGGTCGTTAATTGCCGAGAATGTTGCGCGTCTGTGGGAGTGCCAGATGGACGAATCCTCCGTCTATCAGCAAATATCCGAATGTGTTCCTGTGTACCAGGCCTGGGCAAAGGGATATATGCATAGATACGCACGCCATGGATCCCAATACAGCATCCATCGAGATGGCGGCAACGATTTTCGGAGGAACCAGAAGACAAGCGGGGACCTGTTGGACGAGACCAAAGGCTTGGCGATATCAAAAGTAATCAACATTGAGGAAAACGTCTGGTCGCCAAGGTTTGGGCTCAAGGGTAAAATCGACTTGACTGTACTTGCGCAGTACACATGCCACGGCGCGCTTGTTGAGCCATTTGAACTAAAGACGGGACGGATTACAGAGAATCCAACCCACAGAGCCCAGCTTACCTTGTACACACTCTTGCTCTCCGAACGGTACGATTTGGACATACGATCAGGATTGTTGTACTATCCGCGGTCTGGTGAGACCATCCGAGTTCCACGGTTCGATGACGAGTTGCGCGGATTAATCTCAGCACGGAATACAATGGTCCAGTATCTCATGTATAGGCCGCAAGTGTCACGGCCGTTGCCAGACATGCTGGGCAACGAGTTTATGTGTGACAGATGTGCTTTCAAACCTACCTGCTTTACTGTCCACAAGGCAATGGAGTGCGGGACTGCAAAATCAGCGCGCGTTGCCGATACAAAGTGGGAGGATCAGGTTAGTCATCTATCCGGAAGCCATATGGAGTTTATACAGCTCTGGATGGGCCTGATCGATGGCGAGGAATCCGACATGGTCCGGTACCGATCCGAGCTTTGGAACATGGCCTCAGCACACCGCGAGTATGCAACAGGTCGCTGTATTTCTGGGTTAAAGCTCGATACTAGCAGTGTTCAGGACACGCAAATTATTGGCTCGTTCAACCGATACAGATTGGCTTTTTATCCCGGTGGTGAGAGTGGCAGTGAGCAAGGTTTTCAAAAGTCGCTTCAGGATTCCCAGCTCAGCGTTGGAGATCCGATCATCGTATCATCGGAGCCAGATCAATATGCATTGACCGTCGGATATGTGAGCGCGCTAGAGTTTAGCCATATCGTTGTTGCCGTTGATAGACCCGTGCGTGGGGTTCCTAAGAGGGTGGGCGAGTTTAACAGCTCTTCGAACCAGGATTTTGAATGTATAATGGAGATCAGGCAGCGTGGTCCAACGGACACAGGCATGGATACTGTTATTCACCCCGACGTCCCAGAAAGTGCAGCGAGAGACACTTTTCGTATAGATAAGGACGAGATGAGCAACGCTATAAGCCGAGTACGTGCCAGTCTGATGCGCATGTTTGTCATTAGCGGAGGGAATGCCCATTGTCGCCGGCTGATTGTGGATTTGCAACAACCAGAGTTCTTGCCCTTGCATGAGAACGTAGAGAAAACCATTCTAAAGATCCAGCAAGATCAGCAGCTCAATTCGGGTCAGGCACTGGTATTGCGCAAAGTGCTTTCAGCAAAGGACTATGCGCTCGTAATGGGCATGCCGGGCACAGGAAAAACAACGACAATTGCAGAGCTGGTAAGGGTTCTTGTGAGTCTGGGGAAAACCGTGCTCTTGACATCGTACACACACATTGCTGTGGACAATGTTCTGCTTAGACTGCAAAAGTACGACTTTCCAATGATCAGACTTGGAAACAAGGCGAAGGTGCATCCCCAGGTTGTAAAATATCTGCCCTCTGAAACAAAGCTAGAGTCAGTAAAGCAATACGACAATTACTTTCGAGGGGCAAAGGTAGTAGCAACGACCTGCCTTGGTGTCAGCCACCCAATATTTACAATGCGCAAGTTTGATTACTGCATCGTTGACGAAGCGTCGCAGATAACCCTGCCTGTTTGCTTAGGCCCACTGCTTGAAGCAGAACGATTTGTCTTGGTCGGCGACCACCACCAGCTTCCGCCACTTGTGCGCAACACATCTTCTCGGGACCGCGGAATGGGCACCTCGCTATTCAAGCGGCTGTGCGAGACTCACCCATCTGCTGTGGTGCGTCTAGAGTACCAGTACCGCATGAACTCGGATATTCAAAGGCTGGCAAACAACCTTATCTACGACGGGCATTTGCGATGTGGATCATCGAAAGTTGCTGACCAGCGCATACAGTACAAGGTCGATCCCGGCACTGCGATTTGCAAGAAATGGCCAACTCTGCAACCAAACGGTCACCAGTCTATTGGGAGAGACATGTCGTGGGCAACATCTGTGCTCGATGCGCAGCGCGGCGCAGTGTTTGTTGATACCGATTCGGTTCCTGGACACGAGACACGCATGGATGGATCCGATCTGGTGATGAACGAAGTGGAAATAAAGATAATCAAGGTGCTGACATCTGTTCTACAGGGATGTGGTGTTGAGGGCCGCCAGATTGCTATTCTCTCGCCTTACCGAACGCAGCTGAAACAGCTGGAAATCGAGTATGGCATCTGCATAGATGAGGAAGGTGGTGCCGGAATTTCTGCAGAAAAGTCGTACAGCAGACAGGATAAACAAGCAGACAGTGAGAACATTGCCAACGGAGCAGCTGCACCGCAGCGGCCTTTACAAAGTACCAAGGAGGTTGAAGAAGAGACAGCCCAAAGCAAGGCTGATGACGGTCGATTCTCTGGAATCGAGGTCCATACGATAGACCGATACCAGGGCCGCGATGCCGATATTATTATCATTTCCTTTGTGCGCAGCAACTCTGCACAGGCGATAGGAGATCTCTTGAGAGACTGGCACCGGATCAACGTGGCAATAACGCGTGCGCGACACAAGCTCATTATGATCGGGTCGCAGAAAACGCTCAAGCGGTCGCCTCTCTTTTCCGGAATGTTTAGGATGCTCAATGAGCGCAATAGCGTTATTACAATTCCTAAGCTTGCACCTATTCCTGCCACGATTACAGCATCTGCCGCTGACAACAAGCCGCAAAGGAAAAAGCATGTAGCAACCACTACGGGCGGCGAAGTCCTGCTTAAGAAGATGCATGTAGTAGGCAATATTGTAGCAGAACAGCAGTAATATATTACCTTTTGAGATAATTTGAATGTATATTGAGAATAAAGAACTTCAGATACACATTTATAATTCTGACAACAAAAAAAAGGAAGACAAATACAAACAAGCACTGAGCCAAACAAGAAATAAATGGGAGAACGTATCACCAGAAATACGGCATATGCTCAAAGCAAGAAGATATGAAAGTTTGAGCATATTGTGCATTGCTAAAGAGTTTGTGTTTAGGCATTATTCCTTTCCACGTTAGCCGGCATAGCAACAGACTTGCGCTTAGTAGATACTTTATCTGCACTGCAATGAGTATCAACTTTCACAAACGACTATGCCACCTGCCGCAGGTCTATTCATTTTATGCATATTATTTCCCCCACTAAACACAAACTCTTTTACACAATAGCGTATCTAACGAGTTTAACGGTGCTGTTTGGAAAGCCTGAAAAGAGAGCAGGAGAATAAGCATGACTGACAGACCCCGTGTCCGGAGTTTTCGCAAGCAAAAGCAAAAAAAGAAGCTTGTAAGTGCTTGCTAACAAAGAAAAGCGGATTCGATGGTTCTATGCTGTCAGTAAGCGCGATATCATCTTGGATGCAAAAATGTACGCTATCACAACAATAAGAACAATCCACTTTCTGGGCAGAGCAGTCAGCCCCGCTACTCTAGCTGCTCTCTGGTTGTTGTTGTTGCTGTTGCTCTCAGCAAGGGCCGTAGTAGCCGATGGTGCTGGTTGGTAGGCTGGGGCCCCAGGGCTTTTGTTGGAATTTGGCCGCATCTGCTGTTGCTGCTGCTGGGTGTTCTGAGACGAAACTGGGTTCTGTGTTTTAGACAGAGTATCTTCCTTTGATTCGGGGACGACAGGCACAGCCTCCGGCGTACACAGCTCAGGGAAATAAGCACAGAACTTTCTGTTCTGAAGATTGAATTTATGCGACCTACGAGCAAGAGTCTTGCGGTCGGATATGGTTGTGCGAATGCTGCCAGACGTATCTTCCTCCTCAACCATGAACGACAGCATTCCGTTCAAGATTGTTGAAACCGACCACGCAGGGTTCCATGTGTCTGGGTGGAAGTTGCTCATGCTCATGCAAATGTTGGTGTTGGTTTTAAACCTCCCGCTCGGCGTAATCATTTGAATCATGGGTGGCTTGTACGGATAGTCTGACGGAAACTTTAAGCGCCCTACAATATCAAAACAGCAGTACTTTGATTATTAGCACATTAAAGCCGCAAGGAAAAAGATATAGCAAAAGAACCCACTCCCCCCACATTATAATGTTTGCTAGTAATTCTAGCTTGCCATGTTTTTACATACCAAGATACTCTCCGTCTTCATACGGTGTGTCAGGTGGGCCGCGAAGAACATAGTGCCACTCAAGGATGTCTGTCTCCACTGGCTTTGCGGTAATAAACGGTGTGGGATTCTTCTGGATTGCCAGATACTCCTTGCTTAGTCGTTTAAATGCCGCTTTCGAAGCCATTCTTCCAGAGCGAACGCAAGTCCAATTTGCCTGCTGAATGAATAAATAAACCGTATATGAAACTAGTACAGAAAAAAGTTTAAAACATAATAATAGGAAATAAAGAATAAGGAATAAAAGAAAAAAGGATAAAAGGGGGAAGTCGGGTCACAGTCTCACACCACAATTTTTTTATGCTTGGAGACATGAGATTGGCTGGTGCTTACGAGCTTCCACGTGACAAAGAGTTCTTGAAAACCTGCCGAGGTCTGGACCCGCTTTTTTTTTACTCACGAGCACTCAACATCTTCAACGATGTTGTTTTTATCGACATATACCGTCATACGTCTGTGGGTGCGGTACCGCGTGTATGGCGAAAATGGCCCTAGGATGCGGTATGGCTTGGGCAGCTCTTCTTCCAGTACGCGCTTCTGCGACAGGCTTCGGGGTCCGGGCATGCCCTTTTGCTGGATGTACGCCTTCTTCAGCACCGGCCTCCACTCTTCGGCAAGACCTATCGCGATGCATATGTAAGCGACAAACATATTAACAGGATATATTGACAGTGCAGCCTACAGTTATACAAGCCTCAATCAGATTTCACTTACAGCGGTTAAAGTCGCAGCGTACAAACGGAGCAGCCACCAGAAGCGCCAACAATGCAAGAAACAGAAACTGCATCGTTCATGTGTTAGAGACAAAAAAAGCCTATTGAACAAGAAGCAAATAGTGAAATAGGGCTGTAGAAACGGTAAAGGAATAAAAATACATACCACAGTTCCCCGATGCTCAATAGTGTCTCAAATAACTCTAACAACTCAGCCCTGAAGATTGCTACTGCAAAAGTAAATATGGTGCTAAAAATAATTCAGTTTGAAATGAAAAATAAAGCTGGATACTAAAAAACACCAGCCTTGAAGAAAGAAAAAGAAAATGAGTATATGATTAGACAGATTAGCGGAAGATGCGCTTAATGACGCCCAGAATCGTATGTCTGCGATGCTTGTCTTTGCCAGTGCCTTCGCCTTCGGACGAAAGCGGGCTCTCGTCCAGCGAAGCATCGGGATCAATGCGTGCAGTCGTTTCGCTCTCGCTGAAGCGGCCGCTTGCCTGTGCTGACGGGAATGAGCCGGGGATCGAGGGTGATGCGTGTTTCAGCTCGTCGTCATCATCTCCGCCTAAAGCACTAGATGAAGGCGCTCCGCTGGGACGCTTGCTATCGTGCGATCCACGCGAGGCGCGATGCGACGACCCAAGCTTGTCGCGTGTTTCTATCAGTATCCCGCTTGCTATGCTCCTTGGGCTTGTGGGTGCATCTCTGCTGTCCAGATCGCTGGAAGCCCTTCCACGCGGGCTTTCGCTGCGCTTTCCAGAAATAAACCGCTTCATGCGCTGTCCAACAGTGTACTCGCCACCGTCGCCTCCGTGGAAGCCAGAGTCGCGCGACCGCCTGCCGACAGTAGTGGCACTCACTGCTGACACTCCAACAACGGCAGAGGCCTTCTGCGCTGCATGCAGGTCCTCAATTGTAATCAGTCCTGGAGTAATCGAGGCCGTGTCGCCAAAGAGAGACTCCGGGTAGTGCATAACGTAGGACGGCGTAGCTGCGGCTGAGTGCTGTTGCTCTGTAGCCAATTCGGTCTCGCTTGCTTGATGTTCGGCAATATCTAGTCTTGGTGGCCGTGTAGATGCACTGCGTCTTGAAACGGATGGATACATAACCGAATCCACCTCATCGTACGAGCGTTGACCTGGCGCACTGTCATTGTCAACAGATTTTCCTACCGCCACAGGCGGAGTACTGGTATCTGCGCCCTGCTCCTTGACTACGGCTAGTACAGGCTCTTTCGGGACCACAGGTGTCTCATCGATTGGTGCTGGCTTTGCGCCAATTGGCATGGCGACTGATCTATTTGAAACCAGCTGCTCAGCATCCTTTGGCAGATCAGGAGATGACTCGGTTTCCTCAGCAACGGGTTCCAGGCTGGAGATGACAACGGAAGTAGTGGGTGGCTCAACTGGTAATGTCACATACACGGATGGCTGCTCTTCGACAACATCTGGCTTGTCAGAAATTACAGCAGTATCCTCCAAAGCGCTCTCAATCTGCTGCTTGTCAGTTAAAGCATCTGTGGATCCAATGCTCTTTGCAAGTTCAGGATCGGTAACTGGCTCAATAACTGCTGGCTCAACCGGATTTTCCGTAGCAGGAGGAACAACATGTGATACTTCTTCAAAAATTGGTTCACGTGTAACCTCAGGTTCCTTGATTGTCGACACTAGCGGCTCAGGTAGATCATCGGTCACTTGAACTGAATCGGAACTTACAGTTGCTTCGGCAACAGTCTTTTCAACAGATATAGTGGTGAGTTCTACAATGGGCTCAATTGCATCAACGTCTGACTGAGTAATTGCCTCAGCAACAGACCTAGAAGCAAGCTTAGAATGGAGCTCGCCAGTGGTTTCTTCGGGATGTTCTGCCACTGACTCTACAACTGGTTCCACAACTGGTTCTACCACTGGCTCAGCAGTTGGTTTTGGTAGCGGCTCAACGGCTGGTTCTACAACCAGCTCTTTAGCAACCTCGACAGCTGGTTTCACAATTGGCTCGACAGTTGGTTCCATAGCTGGTTCAACTGCTGGCTCTGCCACGGACTCTACGGCTGGCTCCACAGGTAGTTTCGCAGTTGGCCCGACAGCTGGTTCCACAACCGGATTAGCAGCTGAATCCACGACTGTGTCTACAACTGGTTCTACAGCTGGTTCCACAGCTAGCTCCATATCAGGATCTGCGGTTGGTTCTACAACATGTTCTTTAACTAGCTCCATTTCCGGCGCAACAGCGGATTCTAAAGCCGGTTCAACAACTGTCTTCAAATCTAGGTCTGTAGTTGGCTCTGCAGATAATTCCTCAGTAGGCTCAACGGTTGGTTCTACAGCAGGTGTAACTGCTTGTTCAACAACAGATTCGGCAAACGGTTCCGGTAATGATTCAACTGCTGGCTCAACAGCCGACTCAACAACTGGTTCTACAACTGCCTCAACGGTTTGTTCCACAGCTACCTTTACAGCAGGTTCCGGTGATGACTCAACCATTGGCTCCACAGCAGACTCGACTGCCGGTTCTGCAACAAACTCAACCGCTGTGTCTACGGCTGGCTCAACTTCCAGCACCACAGTCGACTCTACGGTTGATTCTGCAACCGATTCCACAACAGGCTCAGCAGTTGGTTCTAGTAGCAACTCAGCTGCTGGCTCTGCAACAGACTCAACTGCTGTTTTGACAACTGGCTCAGCAACTGGATCAACTAATGGTTCGGTATTAGGTCCTGTGCTTGACTCGATAGAAGATTCCTTGTCAGATTTGACGTCTGGCTCAGAAACATGCTCAGAATTAAATGCTGTATCCTGTACCGCAACAGGCTCAGTAGCAACGTCTCCTTCCTTGGATGAGTGTTCTTCATTGACTGGAGTAGGCTCCACAGAATGAGAAGCCTCAGCGGAAGAGGTCACTGAAGCAGTATCCCTACTAGAACCCTCTTCTGTAGTCACGGGTTCCAAAACACTCTCTATCGGCTTGTCGGCTTCAGGAATACTAGCGTTTATGTCGTTATCGGTAATTGAATTGGCAGGGAGCGGCTCTTCAATTTGACGAGAATCAGATCCGGGCTCGTCAATGGCTGCATTGGCCTCTGGTAAAGCCAATTCTCTTGCTGTAGTAGAATCATCCGTGCGTACTTCTTCAGAAACAGGATCCTCAGCAGTCTCATCAACATTGGAGTCTTTAGCCAGCTCCTCAACAGCAATATTCTGCGCGCACTCACTAGGCTCTTCCAAGACAGGCTCATCAATAGGCTCAGCAATAGGCTCAGCAACAGCTTCCTCGACAACAAGATCTGGAGTGACGGCGCCTTCTCTAACAACTACAGTGTCGGTAGGCTGATCTGCAGATTCAGCAGTTGGTTCTTTGGAAATAGTAGAAGAATCAGGTCCATCGGCTGCCGACTGCTCTTCAGGAAGAAGACTCAAAGAATCTTGCTCGTCGTCCTTTGCAGAGTCAACAGCAAGCGATTCAGTGCTGGAATCGGCAGCATTCTGTTGCTCTTCACTTGGCGCAGATTCGCTAACATCTTTCTCAGAAATGGGCTCCTTGGAAACATCATCCACCACATCGGGGATTTCAGGCTTCCCTTCATCAACAGATACACTGTCAGCGACAGAATCAATAGTTGGATCCAAAACATTCTGACTGTCGATATCCTCTTTCGTAGAAGTAGCATCAGCAGTTTGATTGGCTGAGACAATCTCCTCCAATGGATCCAGCTGACGTTCGACACTCTCAGAATGCTCTTCAGAAGCAGCGGGAAACGAGGGAGCAGAACCAAACGTGACATTTGGTTGGTCTTCTTCGGTAACCTCCAAAGCAGACGACTCCGCCTCCGGCTCTTCGGAGGGTGATTTATCGTTAACCAAATCACCAGTCGTAAGCTCTTCCGATATTTCCGGTTCATCTGTTTCAATTGGTCCAAGCCCAGCAGATGAAGGAACGACAGAATCCGTCTTACCAGCCTCCTGTGGGGGTTCGGATGCTTCAATTGCATCAACTGGGTGCTCTTTGACAAAGAGCTCGCTCGCTTCTTGTGCAGACGCCAAGACAGACGCATGAGTAAGATCTGCAACAGATGTGGAATCCACCGGATCTGCCGATACTTCTGGAGCATCCACAGTAACTTGATCCTGGGCTGGCGACTCCTCGCTGTTGGAAGGTACAGGTGATGTCTGATCAGCAGCATTAAAGGAATCCTCAGCCCTTTCTGTTGCTGGTTCAGACAATGAGATAACTTCCGTAGCAACTGGTTCAGAGATATCTTCATTGACAGAACGTGCATGTTCATTGTTTTCCAGCTCCGATACTTGTTCAGTGGATTTGTCAGATTCCGTTTTAAGTTCTTCGCTCATCTTCGGAATCGAATCGATTGCATCAGAACTGAGAATGTCCGCAGAAAGATCCGAATTCTCCTTAGACATAGCGGAGTCTGAGACAATAGGAGTAACGGGTTCTGAACCAGCCAACAAAGACTCCTTTTGAACACTGTGAACTTCAGACTCATCAACCGCTGTAGCAGGTTCGATATCGTTTTGATTGGCAACAAGATCTATCTCTTCTAACGCGTCCGCAGTTACACCATCGACAATGCCTTTCGAAGCTTGTGAAGTAACAAGGTCAGCCTTCGGAGTGTCATTGATATCTGCGACATCGGATTCACCTGGAGAAGCCTCGACAATCTCGGCAGTTTCTGGGAAATTGTCGACAATTTCCTGTTCCTCAACGACTTGTGAATCCTCTGTCAATGGCTCAACAAGAACCTGCTTTTCCAAAGTTCTATTCGCCTCAGAAATACTAGACTCAACAGCACTGCTTTCAATAGAAACGGCAGGCTCAACGTTGGAGTCATCGACAACAGGTCCAGAAGAAGCAGCGTCTAAAGCGACAACATCTTCAAATTCAGATCTCGTAATATCAGATGCTTCCGTAACCGAATCCACAGCAGAGGTATTGGCAGTGACATTGTCAACCGTGCTAGATGAAGGTTGAACTATCTCTTCCTCTATTGTTGGCTTAGCAGATAGAGGCTCCTCAGTTATTTCAACTTCCTTGTCGGCAGAAGTGGCAGATGGTACATTGGATGTTACAGACTCCTCGACAATCGAACGCTCGACGACGACAGGTTCTTCAGAAGTGGGTTCTACAGACGGCTGGTCGGCGCTAGGGCCATCATTAGCAGAATCAACTGTATCCTTGGCATCGCTAGTGACTGAAGGCTCAACAGCAGATTCCTCTGTTGTAGCAACGGCTTGTTCACTCAAAACACCCGAGTCGGGCTCTGCTGTTCTAATCTCAATGCTATCGTCTGCAACAGGCTCTTCAGACGATGATGCGGACGTCGTGGCTGGTTGCTGCTCAATAACTACATCTTGATCCAACGCTCTTGTAGAACCTTCGCCTTGTTCAGAGTCTGCAGGTAATGGCTGACTGCCAGCATTTTCATTTGAATCCGCAATAACAGGCTCCGTCTGCTTAGACAGAATGTCAGCTGTAGTGCTTTCTTCTGGGATTTCTGAAGCAGAAGCTGCAGAGTCTACAGGCTTGTCCAAGTCAGACACTTCAACTACAGTCTCCTGTAAAACAGAATCCTCAACAGGCAACACAACAACAATGCTCTCATCTGTTGCTTGTTTCTCGGCTCTAGGCTCTGCAACATTGGCAATTTCAGCTGGTGCAACCTCGGGCTCGGCA
>JANBTT010000144.1:0-35938 GCA_027578915.1 Coemansia sp. RSA 1200 | reverse complement strand
AACCGCAGCTATTTCGCGAGATGGCAAAAAAGTCAAATAAAGAGCTGGTAGCGTTCCTAGTATACCGCCAAGTGTGGAAAATGTAGAATGCCCGCGAAGTCTATTGTCTATTTTTTCTTTTTCTTTTTAACCTTGCCCGTTTATTTTGTCACCGCTTGCCTTTTCACATTGTAAAATAGGACCACCATCTAAGAATAATGGCTTTTATTGCATACATACATGTTATATTGTTTCTTTATCTTTATCAATTGTAAAAGTGGCTGCTTTATTTAACAACACATAGCATACCTAACAATTGGTATGAACACGTTTATCTTGAAACAAATAGATATTAAGCATTTGGAAAAAAGAGAACAAAAATAACCCCAAGAACGGTTTTACAGTCTATAGTTTATTTTAACAAAAAGAATGTTGACAAGGTGTTTTATTATTAATTGTAATTAGGCTATGTAAAACAAGACTGTTTTTATTATAATATCTCAATCAATAGCATTTTTACGACTAGTGTATTTGTAGCACATATCGTAAGTTAGTTGTAATATGAATTAGAATTATACTATGGTGGTGCTTTTAATTATATCTATAATGTGTAGCTTGTCGCATATTCATTGGATTACAATGTCCATTGTTTAATCCATTTTATTACCTCAGTATACCAGCGTATTGAGTTTCCTGGCTTGTTAATCCAGTGGTCCTCATCTTCAAAGTACAGAAAACGAGAGTGAATGCCTTTGCGTCGAAGTAGAGTCCATGGCGCTAGCGATTGCTCCAGTGTTAATCTAAAATCATTTGCGCCATGTATAAACAGGGTAGGTGTTTTAAATTTTTCTGCCAGACGTTCAGGGTTGTACTTTTCATACTTTTTGCGTCCGCTTGCAGTAAAAGGCACACCGCCCAAATCATGCTCGACAAACCAGAGCTCATCAGTGGTGTAATATCCACTGACCACGTTAAACTGTCCGTCATGACTGACAAGAGCTGCAAAACGATCAGTGTTCCCGTTTAACCAATTAACCATGTATCCTCCATACGAGGCGCCTAGAGCAACCATCTTTGTGGAATCTATAAACCCGTAGTTGTCTAGAACGTAATCAACCCCTTTCATTAGATCTTCATATGGATACCCGCCCCACTGCTCTGTAATCGAGTCTGTAAAGTCTTGTCCATAGCCAGAAGATCCATGGAAGTTTATCTGGACAACCACAAATCCTGCGCTTGCATACATATTTGGATTCCATTGACTCAGCGAAAAAGCATGCGCATTGCCTTGCTGTGGTCCGCCATGGATTAAAAGTGCCATTGGGTATTTTTGCAAAGGATTAAAATTGTAAGGACGTACCAGCCAACCATGAACCGACTCGTTCAGTGCACCCTTAAACCAAAAGTCCTCTGAAGCTCCAAGGTATGTGCTCTGGAGTTTGTCTCCGTTAATGGCCGTAAGTCGAAGCATCGATGATTTTGGATTAGTAAGATCGACAGTGTATATGTTTGCACACTCAGTATTATTAGAATATGTGGCAATCAGTTTATCATTGCCAAGACGTGAAATGCTGGCAATATGGCCATGGCCAGTAATCTCGTCAATTTGATCAGACTCGATATCAATTGAGAACACCTTATTGTCACCACGGTCGGAAGCCAATGCAAATAATTTTTTTCCATCCGAAGACCAAACAAGGCCGTGTGGAGAAAGAGTCCAATTGCGAGCAACGGTGACCAATGTATTAGTTGTTATATTAGAAACGTATATTCGACGAATGTCGGATTCGTAACCGGGAGTCTCCATCTGCAGCCAAGCCAGCGCACTGCCATCTACAGAGAAAGTCGGGCTACTTGCTGCGCCGTTGATATCTGCGGTAAGCAATTTTGGGGTAGTGCGCGCATCCGAAGGAATAACATACAGGTCCACATCTGTAGACCACGCCATGCTGAGTGATGGTTTGCGTATAACAAATGCTATGTGACTTCCATCGCTGGACACGGTGTATCTTTCAACATCCCACCGAAGCAGCGGATCCTTAAAGGCTGGCAGGCTATTCATGACGTTTAATGCACTATTGTTTGTACTTTTACTTATTCTAGTGTTGCTTTCTGAGTCAAAGTCAAGAGCAAAGATGTTTGATTTTAACGGCGTCATCCAACTGTTCCAATGACGTGCCCAAAGGTTATCAAATGCCATTCCAGAGTCGGCACGGTTTTTCTCCTTGCGAACATGCTGTTCTACTCTGTCTGTCCGACCGTCGGGATAGACATCGGCAGTAAAAAACAGCTTTTTGGCTTCACTCCGGTACAACGCACTGTCAATACCAGTTGTAATGTTAAGAACCAGTGTGCCCTTAGTAAACGGAACTAGGTTATGTTCATACAGCATTCCGTTGCTAATGTATCCAGCCTTTGTATCGCTCAGCCATAGTGGATTGGACACCTGGACTTCATCAGACAATGGTGTCAATTGTGTTGACTTTGCTGTGGCAATGTCTAAAAGTGCAAGGTAGCTGAACTGCTGGTTTGAGTTGGGTTCGTAGTAGCTGGTGGTGTATAGAGCTAGAGTCTCGTTGGGCGAAACCACTGGCGGACTCAGTCGATGTAAGGAGTGGAATAATTCGATATCCAACGGGTTTAGGACATTCTGCTCTGACTTTCCATCGGCCGAAACTGCTATCAGGCCAAACACAACTTGATTGATCAACAGCAATGTGCTGATAAAGCATATGGCAAAGAATTCCATTAATTTTTTTAAGACAATATGCTATTATGCTGGCTATTCCAAAAATTCAAAAAGAATATAAAACACGATAACAGATAGACGTTCAATGACACATCTATTCAAAGAGAATCTTGTCAATCTGCGAGACAGAGATATGAAAAAAGAAACGTGGCGTGTGAAAAGACGGTAGAATGTAATACCAGCTAACCAAGAGTAAAAGAGGCGTTAAAAAGTAACTGAAAATTACAGATTGCATGCTCCACACCAGCAACACCAGAGATCCAAGAGCTTGTTAATTCACTAACATTGGTAGAAAAAGAGATAGCAAATATATGCATGTTAACAAATAGAACATGAGTAAATAAAAAATAAACCAAAAAAGTTCAATAGAGCACAAGTGGCTCAAAAGAATCAAAAAAAAAAGTATAAGCAGTGATGGCTTCCAGTCGAAAAAAAAACGAATAGCCACCATGATCTTTAATTGTAAGACCATTTAGGTTCAACAGGGCCCTTTGGACGCACTTCGACCTGGATCTGCCTGTGGACTGCGCAAACAAAGTCCACATACGTCATGTTGTCATTGTTTCGGTCTTCCACAAGTTTGGATGCAAACATGCTCTCTGCCTGATCCATTCCTTGACGGACAATGTGGGTGCTCACAAAGTCGGCACGCGTTGGCACAAGCTGCTTGGCAAGCGCGTGAATCTTCCGATTAAGCTTTGTGTCAAGGCCTGGCAGTGACATGGTTGACACATCGATCTGATCAATCGATGCAGCCCCAAACGCCTCCTGCAGAAACGCTAATGGAGCCTGTCTTCCAACCCACAGGGTCAGCTCTCCACAGCTAGAAAGCAGGTAAGCGCCAGCCGGGTCAAGCATCGTGTATGACGCACGAACAAACGCAGGCAGCTCTATCGCGTCAATTTTGTCGTCTGCTGAGGTTTCGCTATCGGGCAGAGTATGCAGTGGAACAATTCGCGGATAGAAGTAGTCCATTGACTGGCGAACAGAATACTGGCGTAGAAGACACATGTGATATATCCTCTGGTCAATTGGAACATCAGCACCGCCGCGGATGGCAGGGCTCTTGAGCAGCGCCAGCGTGTAGAGCGGCGACAGCTTGTATTGCTCTGGCAGAATGAGCTGGCCGGGCGAGCTTCCTGAGGCACAGTTGCGGCGGTAAGCGGTGAGGATCTGGACGCATCTATCGATCAGCTTCTCACGCACGCCCTTCAAGGGAGCAGTATAGGCCTCTGCAATGGCCATCTTGGATATCAGATTCATGCTGGTGTCAACTTCGGAATGGCGGAACATGTTCCCTATTAGCGTGGTGCATGGAATCGCCAGATTGTGCACACGGATGCGACGCTGGCCATCTGATGTGGTGTACAGCAGCGCGATCTGGAAGTAGACATCTTGCTTCTCGTCAAGCTTGCCATCATACTGAAACACAGCTCCAATCGCACTGTCGCTGGTAATACCCGCCAACTCTACATCGACATGGTTGCGCATGTACATGTTGCCATAGTGCTCCTCAACACGAAGCCCATCCGACGTGCGGATGCGCAGAACTCCGCTGCCGCCATATGTGCGCTGAGCGTCAGCACGCAGATCTGCTGCAAAGCGCTTGCCGTCGCGCGAACCGTCGAATCTGGGATACATGTGCAGCTCGCCGCCCGTGACGGTGGAGAGTTGGCTGAGCGTGGCGGCATCCATGTATGTAGAAGGGAACATATACACGCTGCAGCAGATGCCTTCCTCGACAAGCTTGACGGCCCAGTCATGATAGAAGGAATCCTGGGGCTCAAACAGCGTGCGTTCTTTGTCAGTGTTGTGGAGTTTGGGGTCATCGCGCTGCTTCAGGCTGCCCGGCCCAAATGTCGGCAATGCTGACTGGAAGACAAACAGCTTGCCACCACGGCTACGCAGAGCATCGTGGGTTGCCTGAACGACAGCGCCGAGGACGGGCTCGGCAGTGCGGTTCTTTGCAAACATGGAGGGCATTGCATCAAGAAGCCCCTCAATTACGCTTCGCGACTCGTAGGGATCGACAACAAAGCCGTCGTTGATAGGCACAAACACATCCTGGATATCAGGAACAACCATCATCTGCGCCTGCTCGAGAGACGGCAGCAGACTGTAAAAGTGTGCGCTGCGGTCGAAGGTGATGATGCCGACCTTTGCGCCTGGAGGCAGTCCCATCCCGCCGTAGATCGCGTCCTTGATGGCTGCCGCTGCCTGTGCTACCAGCCCGCTTTGCACGGCACCCCACGTAACGTCGATAGCAAACACAAAGGATGTCGGCGCTGGCTCCCTCGTGATAAAGTCCTTGGTTGCCACAAATTCAACTGTGCCCTTGGACAACTCGGGACGCACCTCGCGGTCAAGCCGCCTGCCAACCATGTCCAGATTGCAAAAGTAGTCGTCGGCAACAGGGTTCTCATGGCTGCACATGTTGCAAACAAAGTTCTTTCCGCCATTGATAAACGACATGTGTGGATTGATGTATGTCTTGCATCGCAGGCACCGAATGGGTCCTTCTTCGCCAAAATCAATAAGCTTCACAGGCTCTTCTGCGGGATCCAGATCTGCCAAGGGCTGCACAACCATGCCAAGCGGCAGATGCGACGCTTTAAGGAGCTCCTCCGTGTGCGGAATATTGTACATGGTGAGACGGACCGAGCGCGGGTTGCTGTTGCCTTCGTCAATCGCCGTGAACTTTGTGCACGCAAGCGGGACATTGGTCTTGAGCGCTGTCGAGTATGGCTGCGACGCATGTGTTTCTTGATCATGCGCATGCACCGCATTAGGCGATGGCATATGGTTCGGATCAATTCGTGGCTTCTGCGGCTCGTATTGTGCTGCCTGCGCCATGGGCTGCCTTGGCATTCCCGTAGCAGAAACTCCACCAGCTCCAGCAGCCATAGACGCGCCGCTGGGGCTGCAAGCGTATGGCGACCCCGCAGACGGTATGGGCGCCGGCACCTGGCCGCCCGGAACAAACGTCTGTGGACCTGAGATCGGAGCACCTGCTGGTGCCGGGTATCCGCCTGCCTGCATCCCAGGATAGCTAGGTGTCTGTGCATTTGGTGCCGAGGGATAACCTAAAGCGCCAGGCTGTGGACTTGGGCCCGTAGGATCAGCTGTGGGATACACGCGCCTTGTACGATGTGTCTGGCTTTGCGATGCAAATGGGGGCGAGTGGACACCAGGCTGCGGCGGTGGCTGGGCTATGCTCATGCCTCCCATTTGCTGGGAAAGAACTGCCATGTTTTGCTGGATCGGCGGTGCAGAAAGTCCTGGCTGTTGAGAAGGATGCATCGGCTGTGGTTGTTGTGGTTGCTGCTGCTGCTGCTGCTGCTGCTGCTGCTGCTGCTGCTGCTGCTGCTGCTGAGGAATTGGTCTGTATGAAGGAACCTGGTCGCTTTGTTGCTGTAGAGGTAAGCCAGAATGCGTCATCCCGTTTGTAGGCGGCCGCCAGTTTTGTGCAGGAGGCGGAGGCCCAGACGGAGGCGGCGGTGGCGGCGGCATCATTGGTCTTTGGTTGCCTTGTTGCATCTGGTACTGAGGATGCTGCTGCATTCCTGGCGTTGGATTCTGCGGCGGAGCGGGCGGAGCCGGCCGCTGCATGCCCTGTGGATACTGCTGCTGCTGTTGCTGGTAATGAGTCGGCGGTAGATTGTTCATAATCAATCAGGCGCTTCTTGATTTCTAATGAATATAATCTGTGTGTGCGAAAATAAAATAGGAAGAGCTAGAGTAAGCAAAATAGCTACCAGCCCACAACTAGGACAAATAAACTCGGGCTGCCTTTTTGAGGAAGCGATTTGAAATAGCGCAGATGAGCGAGCGACAAGTGTAGACAGGTCTTAACGCAGAAAACAGAAAATGCTAGGATGGAAAAGGAGTAAGCAAAGAGAGCTCGATTTTGCCTCACACGATTTGAACGTAAGCTCTGGAATGAATGGCTCAACCACGCAGCGCATTATTTTTTTGTTCACTTGTCTGTACTTGATGAATGCACGATATATGGCGCATGCCCATTGGCCAGCTTAAGATAATCTAATTTAATTGTGTTGAGCTGGAAATAATATAAAAATGATTAAATGGTTTTATTGGCTGGGCAACGTTGTGTGTTTACAATATATAGTTATACCTATAAAATTTTATGATTGGGCATAACCGTTAATTCATTTATAGAATCATGCCGTTATGGCGAGTCGCATTTGGCATGGCGAGGAACCGCGGAAAGCAGCATGATTTCCGTTGACATACATGGAAGGAGCAGAATAAACAGTCAAACAAATATTAATAGATATACAATAATAACAACATCAATAAACAATAAGCAATTTACAAATACACAACCACACCTTGCGAAAATAACGTTGTCCTTATCCCATATAGGGGGATGTAGTTCGTTGCGGAATCGTTAAAGACCACAATTGTTTCGCTGATTAGTCTGTACGTCGACGTTGTGCGGGGGGACCATCAGGAGGCACCTCGCCATTATTTGGCACAACTGCATTGTTCCTGACACGATTGCTGCGTTGGAAACGCTCAGGAACTGCACCATTTTGCTGGAGACCGTGTGCAATGTGCCGAAAGTTCATTGCTGCTGCTAGGTCGCGATTCAAACAGCGCGGATGCATTAAATCAGACTGTCCATCAGCCACACGTCCAATACAGGTGACGTTTTCACAACGCAGGACAGCATGGCTCATAATCACTGGCCGCACACCTCGACGGCGTGGCCGCGGATTATCTACACGAAGAAACTTCTTTAGTTTACCTGTCTCACAGTACAGGCACATCGTTGAAGTGAGATACTCATCAATGTGGAGGAGACGGAAACCGAGCTTAACAAGCATGTGTCTCATGCCAACTCCTGGGATCGGTGCATGCCAGCGAACGTTCCTTGCAGACCAATCGTCAAGCACAAGCGCAGGATTCACACCGAATTTCTGCCGTAGATTTTTAGCTAGCTGCGACCACATTCGTTTTGTGTTAATAAACGCCGATTACTGTAACTTGCGATGTAGCGGCTGCTGCTGTGGATTCTCCTTGCGCTCAATTCTGTAAGCAACACGCTCAGCCTGGTGCCTTTGTCTGCGTCTCTGGCGCTGCTGCCTGTGACGCTGGCGTTTCTCACCCTGCCCCTCTGGATCGGGGCAAATCGTACAACAATAGGGGATTATGCATTTATAGACAATGCTTTTACAGAGTGTTTACAATAGGGCTTTTCGCCCAATCACTTGGCTCTGGTTCTATGGAGGAAGCAAACGATTGCTAATCCCGTGGGTTCCATGCCAGTTAGTTGTGCCATTGTTTTGCGGTGTATACCAAAAGGCATTCATAGTTTTCCCCACACGCAACAGCCGTTTCTTTCCCTTTTCTTCTTTTCTTCCTCTTCTATCTCATCATTCTCTTCACTCTTATCTTCCTGGTGCTCCTTCTCTGCGCAAAATCGTGCCCTCTAGCCATTAGACACTAATAATCGCCTTGTCAAATCTTTCATTCAGCGCTTGTGGCACTACTCTTGTTGCGAATCTTGAAGCAATTATACCCGGGATAACAAAAGCGGTATATCTCCCTCCCTGGCGATGTTCACGCCGAAGCACCAGACCGGCGGCAGCGTCGAGTTAGCAAGCCCTCGCAGCGCAGGGACACCACAAACGCCCCGGCTCAACGATGATGCGGCGGAGCGGCGGCGGCGTCGCAAGTCTGCGATTGAGCGGCGGCGGTCCAATCTCGTAACGCCCCACCGTCCGCCTACAAAGACGCCCTTGTTCAGTCCAAGCCCGCAGATGCAGTCGTCGGCGCCGTTTGCAGTGCAGCTGCCTCGTCTGACGCCCGAGGAGCTGAATCAGCGCTATGAAGAGTGGATGAAGATAGCGGCAGACAACAAGATCAACGCAAACAACACGTGGGACTTTGCGCTAATCGACTACTTTTACGACATGAGTCTTCTCCGGGATGGCGACTCGATCAACTTCCAGAAGGCGTCGTGTACACTGGACGGATGCGTCAAGATCTACTCGTCTCGCGTGGACTCGGTGGCGTCCGAGACCGGCAGGCTTTTGAGCGGGCTTGCGGAGGCGCCAGGCAAGCGCGGGGCCCGTAGAGGCGACGACGACGTCGATGATGAGGATGACGGGGCGGAGCGGCAGAAGTCGCGGCGCACTGCTCGCTTGGCAAGCACACTGGCCAAGGACTTTACGAGCATCAGCGTGAAAAAGCTCGATCTAGAGTTTTCTGTTGATCCGCTGTTCAAGAAGACATCGGCGGACTTTGACGAGGGTGGAGCTCGTGGACTGCTGCTCAACCATCTCAGCTTCGACTCGGACGGCAGGATTGTTTTTGACGCAAGCAACTCCAAGGCACTTGTCGACAGCGACGATGCCGGCGGGTACCAGGACACTGAAGCAGACGCCGAAGCCGAATGCGAAGACAGCGCAGAGGCAAGTGGAGCTCCTTCCAGCATTGCAAAGAAGCACAAGCCGTCGTTGATCGATGTTTCCAGCATCAGCGACATGTTTGGCACAATTGTGCAGCATCTGGACGACGCACTTATCTGCCCATCACTTGCAGACTTTGAATTTACACGCGACACATCGCTTGACTTTTCACTGCTCAAGGAGAACTTTAGGGATGACGGAGCCGATGCTATGGCTGTTGACGCCGATGGCGGGGCTTTCAACGAGGATGGCGGCAGCTTTGGCGACTTTGGCGATGCAGATGATAATGCTGGCAACGCCGGCGACGATATGGGGCACTTCCTCAACTTTGACGAGACAGATGCCGGACCAGTTCCGCTGGAGTCGGTTTCCGAGCTGCAGGCGGTGGAAGCTGAGGAGGTGGCCGAGCCGGGCGAGGGCGCTGCAAGCGGGCCTGTTGCGCACCAGCTGGCTATTGCCGAAGATGAGGATAACCTGCTTTCGTACTTTGACGTGAAGCTGGCAAAGGGATGGGCAGGCCCCGAGCACTGGCGGCTGCCAATATCGCGCGCAGCGATGCAGAAGCAGATGAGCCAGCGGCTTGGCGGTGACGATGCAGCTGCCAATGGAGAAGAGGGCGATACCAAGCGCAAGCGTGTCGAGAAGCAGGCGTACTACACGGACTTTATGGACGGCGTGGATGTCAGTGCAGAAACGCTGTTTGCGCGGCCACAGCGTGCCTCGGTGCTTGCGATGAGCAAAAAGGCGATGCTGAGCCAGGACCACACGCTTCCCGAAGACGTGCACTTTTCGTCCAAGAATCTGTTCAATCTGCTACTCAAGCCGCGGCTCAAGTTCAATCCACGTCGCGTAAACAGGGCAAATGCTTACTCGCTCCATCCGACAAGCGGGTCTGGGAGCTCTGGAGCTAGCACGAGCGGCGCATCTGCCGCCGATGCTGGCGGTGTCGGCGACTACGGCGGCTTTGATGTCGAGGGCGACGGCGCAGGCAATATGTTTGGCGATGACGCGCAGCTTGACGGCGGCGACCAGATTGGATTCGACGCAGCCGATGACTTTGATGACGATGTGCTGCGGATGTCGGCTGCTGAGGATGGCAGTGCCAACGATGGCAAATCATCCATGCCGCTTCTGAAGCTGGTCAAACCGCTATATGTCAGCCACGCGCGCCGCGCCAAGCGTGTCAACGTCAAGAAGCTCAAGGATAACATCTGGCGCGAGATGGCAAGCGGCAATCGGCGCGTATCGGCTGTGTCTGGCGACATGGACGTGTCTGGCGCCGACAATGTGCTGCTGGACGGCAAGCAGACCTTCAGTGGGGTTGTCGGCAATCTCAAGCAGGTGTATCCGCGCGAAAAGCTGGAAGAGCTGTCTATTTCGTATTGCTTTATTTGCTTGCTGCATCTTGCGAACGAGCGCAATCTGCGCATCGAAGGCGACGCATCGCTGAGCGACCTCGTTATATCGCAGGACCACTTTGACTGATGGCGCCGCACGATGATGGGATATGGCGGACGCGCAGCCTGCGGTCCAGACCGATCTCTGGCTTTGTTTTTCATCTGCTGCTTCTGCATCGGCGAGCTTGTGTTGTTGACAAGGCCTTTTGTTTTTGTTTCTTTCATTGTTTCTTACCTTTCCTTTCTCGTTGGTTGCTTGATTTTCTAGTTGCAAAGCATCTTTCCCTCACTGACTCTCTTCTTGAATGCAGTGCGCGTCTCCTCGCGCCCGGCCATTCGGATACTTGGTTCACCTTGTTGTTTTGTGGTCCTTTTCTCTTTGTGGCTTTTGCAGCCCAACTTGTGAGGAAGAAATCCCCCCTACTGCTTCACTACGTGCTTCTTTGAAAAGATGCTTTGTCTTCTCGCTCGCTCCCCCAAAATACAGCTTCCAGCATCTTTTTCGTTGCTGTTGGCTCCCAAACCACGCAGGCCAATCAGCGAGCGCATGCACGGTTCAGCGGGCTTTGAAACCGGGTGCAGGCGTGGGATGTGTAGTGCCAGCGATTGTCGCTTGATTTGCGGTGTCTGCGCCCAAACCCCCTCAAAATATCGTCATGCTGGCCTCAAACGCTATCTCCAGCAGCCCAAAAGCGCAGCTGTAAGCGTCACAGCCGTTTGCTGAATGCGTCACGGCTAGCAGCTGAGTGTGCTCGGGTTTTTTCTTGGCTTTTGTGAACGTGCTGGAGCTTCAGCAGCCTCTTCTTCCTGTTTTCTGGTAGGGTTTGCCAGGAAAAAGACTGCTCAGCAGCAGCAGCAACCGTGTCCAAAGCAGCAATAGCTCCTGTTGCTGCACAGACAAAGCTATTGCGTTGTTGTTTTTTTTTTCATTCCAAAAGCCCAGCACTATACACTTAGCACCAAAGCCCTTGCATGGATGAAGAAGCATTTACACTCTCTTGCTCCACACTCGCCCATTCAACTCCTGCTCACTTCTTCTCTTCTTCCTCTTCCCTCCCCCATTTGGCTGGGTTCGTGTCTTGCTTGTTCCCATTCTGCTTCCCGGTTGCCTGCACCGCCGCTTGAACACCTTATCACTCTATTTCTTTTCTCTAGCTATCCTTTAAGGTTTCTTTCTTCTTTTCACCAGGCGAGAAAAGCAAGAATTATTAGATACACTGACCCCCCTCTGCCAAATATTGGTTTATCTGTCGCTTTCCACAACTCTCTGTTTCTTTACCGGTCCGCTTCTTTCTGCTGCGTGTCTTTCTAGTCCTTTTGTTTTTTTCTTCACCTGCGGTGCAACTTGTTCAGGCACTCCAAACCTTCTTTTTGTCTTTTTAATACTTTGCATTCGGTATTTATTATTTTGTGCCAGTCTTTTGTAATTTCTTCTAAACATTCTACTCTGCAAACAGCCCTGCTTCTCATTTGCACTTTTTTATGTCTTGGGCGGTCCACTATACAACTCTCCGCTCTTGTCAACCACACTACTGCTAATTTGCATTTATTACAGCAAACACCAGCTGGCATCAGCGGCCACTCAGCATCCAAGGGAGCAGGCAAGCGTAAGCAATACAAAAGTCTGTCTCTAGTTCACCGCTCATCGACCCTGTGCGCACAAACAGTATAAACGTAAACAAACAGTGGGCTTGTCTTTTTCAACATCCCCTATCTCCCCCCTCCATTGCCACTAGCCCACCCGCACACACTGGACTGTCTTGTGCGTTTTGTACTCCACAGGGCCAACAACAACCTCAGCCGTTTAAAATAAAAAACAAACTCTCCCCTTTCTCCCCTCTTCCTTTATTTCTCGGCGGCTATTGCTTTGTTTATTATTGCACATTGTCACAAACACATTCTATTCTGCTCCAGTCTATTATCCACACCCAGAGTGGATCATCGCTTCTTTTTTCATCTCTCTTCGCCACACTCTCCAGCATCAGACATAGCACTGTATAGAAACGTCCCACCATACCACGCTAAAGCTTCCGCCATACATTTTCAACGATGCAGCGGACAGTTAAGCCAGAGACTTCGAGGTCCATGTCATCCGTGCCATACCAACAGTCGCCGTCTCTGGTAAGTCTACCTATGCTCACACGTCCCTCTACATCGGGAATCAACGGGTCATCATTGGCGTTACAGAGCTCGCCCAGCAATTTCAAGCGGCCACGCGTCAACTCAAGGGCCGCTGGAATTGGGTCTCTCTTCCGTACAAAGATACACAGCAAACGCAACAGCAATGGAGGTGAAAGCGCTTCGCCGCCAATGGGTCCACAAGAAACCCAAGAAGCCCAAGAAGCCCAAGAAGCCCAAGAAGCTTCCTGGGGCGACATGGGCATCGATTACCCTGGCGAAATGTCGCCTCTGTTTACCGACGAGGGTTTGCAGCAGTTTCTAGGCTCTTCGCCACAGCTTTCGTCGCAGCTTTCTGTTGGCCCGTCGTCTCCGGCATCCTCCACATCGCCCATGTCATTGTCGATGACTGGGGCTGTCCTGGGCGCATCTGCCTTGCCAGGCGTCGCTGCGTCGCGGCGAACAAAGCGGGAAATTGCCGCCTCTGTTCTTCACAACTCTGCTGGACCATTCAGACGCCTCCGCTCGGGGCCAGCCAGCAAAACAATGTCATTTCCGCCGGCTGTTGGCGAACCTTCTCTATTCCAGCAAACCACTACCCAGCAACCCGCAACCGATGAGTTTGTTGTTGTTACTTCGGATATGTGTCCGCCAGCATCGCTTGTCAGCAACTCGGTCATCAGCGGTGTCAGCTCCAGTGATGCCAGCAGCAGCGCAGTGGCAGCTGCCGCTGTTGCAATGGCCACTGCATCTGCTTCAGGATCGGGATCGGGCATTGGCGGATCATCGCTGGCAGTAGCATCATCGTCGGCGGTGAATGGCTCGCGCGGTGGCTTTGGAAGCGGCTCAGATAGTGCACATTACCCAGCACTCGGGACCAGCAACCGAGGCGTCACTCCTCGTTTGCACAAGCCTTTGGGCAGCAACAGTAACATCCCACTGCGAACACGCGCACAGACCCACGTATCCAGATCCACGGAGCATCTGCTCCTGCGGGGGCATATGTATGTAGAATCCACTGACTCTCTTGTTCGCATTGCCACGCCATCGCTGTCCACTTCCTCGTCAGAGGCGTCGCTTCCGCTAGGACAGATTGCACCATCTACACAGAGCTCATTTCTTGGCAGTCAGGCGCAGATACGTAAAAAGGTGCCATCGTCTCTGCACAGCAACACAACTGCATATTCGCAGAATAGTTTGCAGCTGGCGCAGAGCTCTAACCAGAGCAGCGCTGGTGCCATAGCAACACCACCACGAAACGCGTATGTGCTTTCACCGGCACCCAAGGGCACAAAGGCAACGGCGGCTTCTCCACACAGAACACCCGAGTACTCGTTTTCATCGCTGGAAGACAGCCGACGCATGCCGCATCTCGGGCAGTTTGATGCCTTGAGTCCATACACTGTTGACCGTTTAAACACAACCGCAGTCAAGGCGTCGGAACGCAGGCGTCGTTCGTCTGCACACCGCACACGTCGCTCGCGCGCCAATTCTGCTGCGTCATCGGTGCATTGGGGACTGTCGGCAACATCCGATATTACGCTGCTAGCAGAATCGGCTCGCTCAGGCCATCATACACGCAATCTGTCCGATACATCGGAGATGTCGCTTGAGTACACATCGCCGCGTAACAATGTGCAGCCGTTTGACTTTCAGATCAAAAGCGCAGCATCGGAGACCTTTTGGCCGCCTGACGAGTCACCGTTGGTTTCTGATGGAGAGGCCGACGAGTACAACGACGAAGAGCTAGAGCAACAGTTGGAGGCCAGTGGATTCCCTTCTAGCAGCAGTGCAAACTTCAACTTTGAGGTGGGCAGGGACAATGGATCAGCGCAGGGATCGCCTCGCAGACGGACACGCGCGAGAGGTAGTTTTGTCACGCACAGCGCCGACAACATTGAGCGAGTTTCGCATAGCGGCTATCCGCGGCGCAGATACGATGTGACATCATTCATGGACCCAAGCAGTCCGCTGAATGGAGAGTCTGGACAACCAATGACGCTGAGCCTGCTTGCCAACTCTACAGGTGGGCGTCCGCGTGCTAGAACCAGCGTCGTTCCCGAAGGCGAGCGTGGGTCTAATAGAGGTCTATTCATCGACGACGACTCGGAAACTTCGCCACACATTCCTGATTATTTGGATTACGACGGATCGACGCTGACGCAGCAACAGGACTGGCAGCTGATGAATGCCTCGAGCAGCGACAATGAAGAACAGTCGCAGAATTCGCACCCCCGCCGCCGCGTGCGCAAACGCAGGGTCCTTCCAAAGACTCTTTTCCATATGCCACCCAAGAATGGAAAAATAGCCGAGATTGTTACTGACGCTGCGTTGTTTCGGGGCTCCAAGTCGTCAGAAACGCTGCTGTCTGGGCTCGATGAACGCAGTAGCGAGGCCGCAATGAGGAATGACTCACAAAAGTCCTTGAAGCGATTGGCTGCGAAAATAGGAGCACGCGGAGCCGCTAGCACCATTGCTGGAACTGCTACTGCCGATTCTACTGTTGGCAAATTCATGGCCACTACAGCATGCAATGGTGCTGTTGCTGAAACGGTGGTGGCCATTGCAGTTATTACGCCGGAAATGCAGATGTTCATAGACTTGAAGGTCATTCCCCGAGTGCCCGAGAGCATTGCAATGCGCCTTCGTATCGAGACACTCGGACGATTGGTGCTGTACAGCTCGGGCGAGGATCGCGGTAGCTGGACGGGGCTGCGAATCACGTGCTTTAGTCTCCAGCTTGGTGCATGCATTGAGCGTGCGCACGGTCTGTGCGAGCTGTCGCTGGTCAACATTGGGCTTTCCAAGATCCCAAAGTCTATTATGCGGTGTCGAGGTCTGCGGAAGCTCAACATGTCGCACAACTGGGTCACTACTGTGCCCGGCTGGTTGGCACGGCTGGGATGTCTGGAACATGTTGTTTTTGCAGGAAATCCGCTGCGCACGGTATCGGCTGATCTGGTGGAGATGCGCCAGCGTCTAGTTACACTTGATCTTGGCCGCTCCGATAGATGGGTTGTTTTGAACCGCCATATGCCGCCTCCGCGCAAGATGTCCGAGGCCGAGAAGACCGACATTCTGTTCAAGCGCATTCGTGCAACTGCGTCCAAGCGTATGGCTGCTTGTCTGGACGCTCCGAGGCTTGATCTCACTCATCGGCAGCACGAGGCTTCAGTTGAGCGCGCACAGAAGCTCATTTCAATATACGCGAACTCGCTGTACTCCACGCTTCGCCAGTCACGCAACTGGGGCCATTCTGTAGCGCTTCCGTACCCGGCAGACCACAACAGCCACTGGCTGGCCTGAGCTGACCTTTGCACTGCTTTTTTATTTGCTGCGAAATGATGTGCGAACAGATACTGCAGTATCCCTATTCCCCCACCCTCTACATTGAATAACCTGCACATATCTTATTCTAGCGTTTACATGCCCACACCACCACACTACTGCCACCACCACTACCATTCCACATTTACATATTCATCTGCATCTGTGCACCATTGCAGCATTTTCCAAATATGGATCAGATTTTGCCTTTTGTTATGGCTGGTCCTGGCTAGCATTTTTTATTGCGTTTTTCAATATAATCTTGACAGCGTCTGTTTTATTTTCTTTTATACAACTGTGGTAAATAAAACCACCTTGCTTATGTGCATGCAATATGCGCAAATGCACAAACTCATTTCTTCGCATGCCTGCATCCTTCATGTGTCTTGGCCGCATCCATTCGTTGTTTTTTATCTGCTATTTCTAGGGTGTTTCGTTTTAATGGTAGAAATATATTCTGTAAGTGATCTTTACATGCGTCCGCATTCACGCCCCGACTTTATAGCGCCAAACTCTAGTGCTGTGACTGTAACCGGATGGTTCTTTGATTTGTATCCGCAAAGCCTGCACCCGCTTCTGATGTGTTCTAGTCCTGCCATCCATAATCCGCGTCACGTGTGTGCGCAATGACATCCCAGGGCTTGTGCTGCAAGCATCGTTTTCTCCCATGCGCATGATCTGTGCTGTGCCACCCTGGACAAGAAAATTGCAGATTAAACTCCGCCTCAAATGCTTCGCTCTTCAATTCCAACCGCATTTTCCATTTCTATTTCTCGATGCTAGTGCCCTTTTTTTCGGCCGATTGCTGCTTCTAGTCGGAACCTGAAATTCCCATCCCTCAATCAACTTGCAAGCAAGCACCACCAAGAAAAACTTCGTTTCTGCTGCTGTTCTCATTTTTTATTTTACTTTTCTATTTTACCATCCCTTCCTTTTTTGTTGCTTTTTTGCATTTTCGGTCTTTTTCTCTTTTTCTGATATAGGAAGCCTATTCAATTACAAGCGCCTAATACTCTACACAAACCTCGTCTTCTACTTAAAAAAGATTAAAACAACTAGAGCAAAAATATACCTTTATCTTTTGTCCTGTCTGTTTTTCTTGTTTTCTACTTTTCTTTTTTCTTTGTCAAAAGTGTCGAAGGCAGAGTGCGTTTGATAAAAAAGTTGCTTATTTTTGGTTCTCTTTCCACTTCTTTAAAACAAGAATCTGGCACTCCTTTTTTCTGCATTCCCCAATTTAGTCAACACACTCTATTCTCATTTTAACTTTTATTTCTATTTTTTTTTCGTTTTTTGGTACTCCACTCAATTCGGCACAAACTGAGTACCAAAGTACGGAGGGAGGTATAAAAAACCCAAAAAAGTAGAGTCGGCCACCATTTCTCCCTCCTTCCCTGTTTGAGACGCAGCAGCCAAAGAATAAAAAGAGGAATAAAGCGTCCTGTTACTGTTACTATTTCGCCTTTTCTCCCTTGCTGCTTCGTTTTTGCCTCCTTTGTTCCTTTTCCTCTCCTTTTTCTTCATTTATACATTTCACTTTTCACTTTTCAATTCTCTTTTTTCTTTTCTTGTTGCTGTCGCAGTGGTCTCTTTTTGGTTCTGTTTGCAATTTCAACAGTCCTACTCGAACACAGCTGTCATTTCATCATAACGCAGCCCAGCATCCAGTCGTTATACAACCTGCGCGTGCTTATTTCATTCCTGTTTCGCCAAATTAAATGGCGATGACTGTTAATGAGAGAAAACGGTCTGCAGAACTGGCAGTAGGGGATCACGACGTGGAAGCAGATAGAACACAACCACCATACTCAAACCAACAGCAACAGCAACGGCAACAGTATCAACAGCAGCAGCACCACCAGCAGCGAGACCATCACCCATGCTTCTGGGGCGTGCTTCACAGCGAGAATCTGAACTTTGTGTTTGTATCAGCATCTTTGAACGGATTCTTGGGAAACGAAATGGCGTCGATAATGCTAAATCAATCGCTTTTCGACTACATTCACCCGGAAGAGGCAAACAGAGCTCGTAGAGATCTTGTTGACACATTTATCTCAAAGCCCCTATGGGGCTCCGGAATCAGGTAAACACTCATTCAATAGCTTTGCCACAAGACGGGTTTTTTGTTTTCAGTTAGCCACTGGTGCATAAAATCCGAAAGAATGCATGTGCGATTTAAAGCACATCTTGTATCCTGAGAAAACCATTCATCTCGCGCCTCGCTCTCTTATATTCAATCACCCCTTGTTTGACTCTTTGCGCCCTTGTTCTGCTTCTTTTTGGCCTGTCTTTCTTGTGCTTGTGCTTGTCCATTTTTTGCTTGCGCATTCATTTGTGTTGCAACGCCTCGTTCCTGTTACTTTTTTGCTTGGATTTCTTTGGAGGTTGTCTTGAGGCCCATTGTCTATTTGCAAGGGGAAAGAGAGCGGCTGTTGAAGACAGAGTCCATGAAGATGTGTGTTTTGTTCATGAGGAGTATCTTTTCATGCTACAATTGTTTTTATGTTGGCGGATTGGATTAGTTGCAGCACATGTCGCAATGTTTCGGTGTTTTGATAGTTGGCTTTTACGCCTTTGCTAGTCACAGGTCGCAATAATTGCCACCCTCTTTTGCCTCCTCCCTATTTTTTTTCGTCAGAACCAACATAAGCATGTATTCATTGCAAAATGTTGTCTATTTGTTATTGAATCTATTCTTTTATGTACTGTTTTGTTGGCCTGCATTCAGTTGCTTGGTTGTTTCGAGAATAGCACGGTCTTTAGTGGCATTCTGATGAACCTGAAACTATTGTACTAGAAAATCTTTTATCTCCAGGATGCTTGTTAGTCTACCTTTTTCCTGTTTCCCACTTTTTTTCGGTCCGCCTCCTCCCTTTGCCACCACATAAATGTACAACCGTTTATTGTTCCTTAGTTACAATGTGCTATATGCCAGGCATAATCGTTTGCGCGGTATAACAAACAGGTTTTAAAATCCTTGCTGTGGCTAACAAAATGCAAAACAAAGTACATCAGTGTAGGTGTCGGTTGAGACGGTTTGACCTGGGTAAAGCCAGTTTTCATCAAGCATATCGCCGCGCCTCCGAAGGCCATATCTTGCATCATGCGTATCATCCAGCGCAGCATGTGCATGAGGCGTTTGAGCGTAAGCTCTCGCTCCCAATAATACCAGATATTGCTAAACTGCGCAACAACCCTGGTATGCAGACACAGTCATCCACATGTGGATCTTTTTTGCAACCCATGCCAAAGCGACTGCGAACGATACTTGAGGATTCGGTTGGCGTACGCTCGTCATTACATCAGCAATTATCCGCTCGTGGTGGCGTGCTGGGAAGTTCCAGCAGCCGCGATGGTCTTGCTACTGACGATGAAAGCAGCGGTAATTCCAGTTACAAAAACACCACATTGCAGCTCAAAGAAGTCGATGGAGACAATGAGTATCTGATTGCCAACATTGGTATTTACCTTGTTTCTGCAAAACTCTCTATAATGGTTTGCCACTATGAGAATCCGTCGTTAGAGGAGCGCTCATCTACACAAAGACACGCTACACCCATATGTTTGCCAGCGCAGTCCACAGCATCGCCATTGTCATCGTCTAAACCCGGACTGGATTGTTGCGACTGCGCCTCTAGTGCGCTTGACGCAACTGATACGAAGCGAATTCAGCATCTGCTATCACAGATACATAAACTGGATACAATTGATTCTGTGTACGGCTACGGTTCCGAAGGAGCAGGGGCGCCGAGCTATTGCTCTGGAGCTCAACGCTTTGTTCCAGAGACAGGTCTGACAAGTAGTTCCAGTGTCGGCGTCGGTTCCGGTGGCAGGCCCACGTCTAATGCAGCCAGCAGCAACAGTAGCAGCATTGCCTCACGACATGCGCAGATCTATTCGGTTGACAGCAAAAGACTCATATGTGCGTTTCCAGAAGAAGGATATCGAAATATGTACGGAAGACTACCATTAGATGCTACGCGCGATGGTGCAAACTTGCACTCGTTGCTGGAGCATTGCCTCGACAAGAAGTCAGAGTCACACGCAGAAAACCTGCTTCAGTCTCCTAACACTCCAAACTCCGATCCTATTAGACTGGAATTACAAGTACGATCCAGTGCCTATGAACCACCCGTCGATGTGCAGAGCATTTTCTTCCGCTGGGGTAATCTGTTGTTCGTTTCTCAGCAAGCGCGTAGTGATAGTGCTGCATATTCCAGCAACACAAATGTGGCTGCCAAGTCTGAGGAGAGCAACATTCTTTCAAACTACAACATATGCACGCCGCCAAACGATAGACCTGCGCGCAGAAATATGCTGTCTGATTCTAGCGCTCGGACTGCAAATCCTAGTCAGCATCAGCATAGTAACAGAGGCAGCTCGGGAACCCGGGATCTGTCAGGCCAGCAAAATAACAATCAGAGCCGACATCCTCACCATAATCATAGCCACTACCACTACACTCAGCATGGTGCATCTCACTCAAGCGAGGCACGTGTGTTCTCTCTTCCCCGTGCGCCGGCATCTGTTGCGGCTAGTCTGCCTCCTCGCCCCCCTGCGACACTCACACCGCCTGAATCTGCTCCATTGCGACGCCAGTCTTCATATACGCTACCACCGGTAAAATCATTTGAGGAGCGACGGTTTTCCTATCCGATACAGATTTTGAATGGCGAAAGACGACCGCCTGCACTTCCCATTATGCCTCATCAGCAGCAAACACCCATAGCCGTTGCTTCCATAAACTCAGCGCCTGTCGGCGGAACAGCCCGTGGAAGCCCGCTGGCAGCAACGGCTGCAAGCCCTGGCAGCAGCAGAATATCAGATTTGCGTATGCGTCCAGTCGTCGGTTATGGAGTTCGACCGAGTGTATCAATCGTTACCAAAAATGTGGGCGAGGCCTTGTCTCAGCCAACGCCAGCAATATCACCCATGTCGGCGGCCATTGTCCAGCACACCCCTGTTTCGTTGTCACCAGCACCTCAGTCGAAACCTCATTCCGCCAATCCGGGCTCTGTGCAAGTGAATGTGTATCCTCCCTCCGAATCGGGCGATTTATGGCGTTGGAATCAAAGCCAACAGGGGCTGTCTCAGACACAAGGCCACACGCAGCCGCAACAGCAAGAGATGAAAACAAAACAAGAACAGCCACAGCAGCCACATAATCAACATCACCACCACTATCAACAGCAACAACAACAACAACAACAACAACAACCGCACCATCAGCAACAACAACAACCGCACCATCAGCAACAAAAGCAGACACCACACCAGAACCAATACCAATACCAACATCACCATCATCCTCATCAATACCTGCAACCCCCTTCATTACAGCAGCGGACACCGTCGGCTGGTCAAGTCCACCAGCAGCGCCCAATCATTGCATTGAATCGTGCTATACCCTCACCACACACCCACCTTTCTCACTACACGATGACTGACCAGCAGTACCAACCGCCACTTGTAACAACAGCGTCATCGCCTAGCATTGCCGTGCCTCTGGGAGCACACCACAACGACGCCGAAAAAAAAACGTGCCGAAGCTGTGGGACCGATTCGAGTCCTGAGTGGCGGAAAGGGCCTACTGGCCACAAAACGTAAGTACCATGCAACCCAGACACATCTGTTGACGTTTGATGCGAATGTCTCTGTTTCTGCTGCTGCTGCTGATGCTGCTAGTATTGAGTATCGGTGGGTGTCCAGTGGCGATTTCTGTGTGTAATCCCATTTTCCACCTCTTTCCAGATGCATGAATATGCGGGAATAAATGGTTTTGATATATTTATATTTGTTTTATTGTGCTAACACCAGTTTGTCTTCTTTTTATGCACATGCACATGCACATGCGCCTATACCATGTTCTGCATGTGGTCTGGGCTTTGAATCTGTTGTGTTAACTTGTAGGCTGTGCAATGCATGCGGACTGAGGTACGCCCGATCGATTAACCGCGCAAAGAAAAGCTCTTTGGCAGACTGATACATCATTAGAGTTGAAAGTCCATCTTTTATCTGCGGTAGGACAACCGTGTTTTTCCGTATCGATCAAGCCATATGCCCTGCGTCTACTCCCGCACATCAGCACAAGGATAGTTAACATATTTTGACTTACAGTCTCCATAGCTCTTATTAAAACATCCGCCAGCCCATACATCCTGCATACCTTACGATACCTGTCTAGCTTTTCTTCACAGCGCTATGGAGGTTTTGCAACTGTGTATAAGGGTTTGGCGTTGACCATACACACGTATCTACCCATTGATACTTTGCTCGTGGCATCACATATAATCTTTTTAATGCATTGTCTCTTCGGCCTTTTAATCCATCATATGTGTTAGCTTGAGTTAATATCAAAATGGCAATAGGATACCAACAGATAACCCTCGACAATGCTGTGCCTCTTGCACCCCCTTTTTCTGACGAGAGAGATAATGGATGGTTTGGCTCTAGTTTACTGGCAGCTTAGAAACCAAATTTAATTAAATACAACCAGCAACAATAGAAAGAATCACAACATCCAACCTAGCGCAGACAGCCGTGCCAGACACTGCGAAACCGTCAAGCCAAGTAGCTGTATAACCTCGGGTTGTTAGGACAACGCATTATGTATTCGCGGTCAATAAGACGCTCGATGGACACCTTGATTGTCTTGGATGTGGGCATAAAGCGAGAAGAAAGCTGGGTGATGGTTTCATTGACTAACTGATCGTGTGCCATCTGCTTCCGGGTTTTCATTATGCGGACGACGGCGGCCTCGATGACGTACTGGCGCTCCTGACTAATGGTAGCCATGGTGGCAGCCTTTTCCTTGTCGGTTTCCACGGTGTTCTTTGCGGAGATCATCGGGATGCGGATGCGGTATTGTGGCGATCTAAAACCCATGTTGAGTCTGAACTTGTCTTCTGGACTAATATTGCGAGACATGGGCGTCTTTGTGAGCACCTTGAATTTCGCACAGGCCAAAGACTGAAGAAGTCGTGACAGAAGAGGGGTTGGAATACCAGTCTTTGCTTGGATTTCCTTTGAAGATAGCTCAACTGCGCCGTCGTTCTCGGCAAACAAAAGAAGAATAAACATCTGGTACGTCGTGACGTTGAGCTCATGAGTACGGGTGCCAAAGTGCACCTTGAGGTCGGCATTCCCCATGTTAAACTGCCAAGTAAGCGTCCGTCCAGAGCGGTGGTTGGTATAAAAGTCTGCAAATCTTGAGGTCGCATTGTCAATCAAAGCATTGTTTGATGTTTGACAGGGCTGCAAGCGACTGTCTTGAGTGCTGCTGTCAGAGGCTGACGAAGCCATTGCGGGCCAGAATGTGGGTGTCAGAACAGAAACATGCATATCTAGGCCAAGACCTGCACCAACAGGCGAGGTTTTAAACAAGGACTCCATATCGGCTGACGTTTGGATGTCTTTAAACATGCCCTCAAGCTTAATTGTAAATTGTGACCCGCACTCAACCTTGAGCTTTGAGATAAGGGTCTGCTCAGCATCTTCGGATAAGCTGCGCGCAAGTAGCAGCCGTCGTGCCAGATGGACCTTGTAGTAGTGCTCAAATGCGTCCTTGTCTTTGAGGAAGCGAAGCAGGAGGATGCAGCGCTCAAAGATGTGTTCTATCTCCTGATCGCTCTTTCCTTTGAGTCCGCTCTTCATCACATCGTCAATGTACAGGGAAAGCAGTTCGGGTGCGCGGTCATTGGCATTGATAATGTCTATAAAGGCGCCATTGATTGTGTTTCTCATGTCTTTGCTTCCTGCAAATGCCTTTACTGTAAAATCATCGTACACGCCATATGTTGATATCAGCTCCTGGATCCAGCGCAATGCCATTGCTGTACGCGCTGCCGCTGCTGCTGTCACAGTCTGAGCCGTGCTGCCATGATTTTCTTGAGATCGTGTCTCGCTTTCAGACTGTACAACAAACGATTCCGACAGCTTCTTGCCAATCGATGCAATGTGGCCACGAGTCATGCCTTGCAGAACCTTGAATGAGGACGGAAGCGGACTGTACAGACAGTACAGCACGGCCAAGCCAGAGACATCGTGCTGCTCGAACATTCTGACAATTCCGTTGCTTGGTACCGCAAGGATCTCAGCATCGTGTACTGTAATCAGCTCATGTAGCAAAACATCGCGTAATGGCTTACTTGTTTGAACCGCCAAGTAGGCGTCGACGCGATCCATCTCAGCATCAATATCACTTTGTGCTGCCCGAGTGTACTCTGGAGCGCCTTGCTCGGATATTCTTCTGCTGGCTACTCCACGGTAAAACGCGATAGACTCCAATATTATCTGAGGCTCCAGAACGGTTTCATACAACGGGCGTAACCGTGTGGCGTCCATAAGCTCTATAAACATATCAACTATGCTGCGCAATGTGCTGCGGTTGACTTCATTGCCACGCCGCTCGTAATCCATCTGGCGCAATATAGCTTGTTTCACTCCTGTGTTGAATCTGCCGTTGGCCGCAAGGAGCACCTTGTCTCTGAATACGTGCATCCCCATTTCGTACACCGATGGCAGATGTGCGCTCTTGACATACACCTTATCCACATACATGAGAATATCCTTGATGATCAGCATGGCCGTTACATGTTCGCTCCAAAGCATGCGCACGCTTGACAAAAGTGCCTCGTTGTTGGAAATCGTAGGCATTGTACTGGCTGTCTCCATATTTTTCAGAATCCCTTTGTGCACGCAGTCAAGCAAGTGCGTCTCGAGCACACCTTTGACGCCATCGTAAACAAGCGGTCCGTTTTTACTCAGCACAAGATTGTATCCTATGCGGTAAAGCTCTTCAAACAGCAGTTTTGACGAATTATGCTTGTAGATTTCTCCAATGGCCGTTGCCAGCTTCTCGAATTGCTTTTGTGGGTCAATGTGAGGTGTCTACAGTGCACCAGATAAGAAGGCAAGCATTTGAATAAGATTGTTGTCTTTATTGCATGTGAAACAGCTCTAATCTGAGCAACGTCCAGAAGTACACCACAGAGGCTAGAAAATATGGTGAGAGCGAGAAGAAACGGAGCAGCCTTCTAGGCAAATACTTACAAGGCGGCGCACAGGCAGAATTCGGCCGCCTGGCCGCTTATTAGCAAAGGACATTTGGCTGCTGAAAATGCAAAGGCGAGATTGGTGTTTTAAATTTACAATAGCTCAGTAATTAAATGCAAACTAAAAGGAGAATGAAAAGAATAAAAGTTATAACAGCTAAAAATATATATATCTATATGAGAAGCTAGAAAAAAAGAGGCTTTCACTCACTCTGGCGATGATGCTTCATGCGAGACAAAAGTGGGCAGCAACCATAGGCTTTCCTTCAAATGGCATTGAGCCCAATGTGGAGTAGAAAGAAAGGCTCCTTTTCATCCGCATTTTTTAATTTCTGTTTGTTAATATTTTCCATTGGCGTGTATCATTGACTATTGAATAGCAAAAAGGAGACGAGAAGTTAGGAACAGCAACCACACTTTTGCAGCATCTGTTTAATCAATGGAATCAGACTCGCAATCCCCAGTACCTTTATTGGTCACTGAAGCAACAACACCTGAAGGAGAGTACGAAAGCCGGATTGCGAATATAAACACCACGCCTGTGCAATGCACCACAGAGTACTTTAGCTGGAGATACCTCACAGATCTATCGGCAAAGGTCCCGGAGCTGGTAGAGCAGTTTGGGTCGATCACAGCATCGCTCATGGGCGATTGTGTGCTGCTTGGTACCGACAGCGGCGTTGTTGTTGTTGGCGACTACATTGGGCGTATAAAGGCAGTCCTCGGGTCGCAAGCAACCGCCATGTATGGATCAGTTTCGGCGTTGGCCTTTTCCACAGATCTTCTGATGATAATCGCTGGCTACTCGCAGGGATATGTAGTTGTGTGGGACTGGACCAAGGGCACGACTGTATCAGTATCGCGCCCTGTGCAGTCTGGCGACAGTGTTGATACTATTGGTCATCCCGCAGACACGGCAATAACCTCTGTTGGATTTGTTGGAAAGAGTAAGCACAGGTACTTTAGCAGCAGCGCCAGTGGTTATGTTCTTTACCATCACATAGTCAGGCGCATTCTGACAACAATGAGCACTGTTTGCCTTACGATGCCAAACAGTGGATCCAGTGTTCTATTTGAAGTTGCTTCTCTGCCATGTGGGACATATGAAAACCCTTTGGATGACATTGGGCTTGTGGCCATACTTACAAGCACCCACCTCACAGTGATAAAGACACACAATGGAGTTGAGCAGCAGTTTCGGCTAAGTTTTCAGCAGCAGCAACAGCAAAAACAACAAAAGCAGACAGACGCTACAGGGGGTTTAAATCGCAAGTTTTCAAGACGGCCATATGCCGGAAGCGTTGCTTGGCTTCCAGCGCTAAAATACAGAAAACCAGCAACAGCTACCGATCCTGCAGAGCATGAATATGCGTTACCGATGCTTGCTTTCTCGTGGGGACCCAACGTACATGTGCTTTCCATACTCCCCGACGACGAGGTAGCGGCGAATGGGGCGACCATGAACGGGGCGCCGTTCAGGGTAAAGTTCGAAAAGGAAGCCGAGTGGAGTGCGGTGGAAGACGTGGCTCTTTGTCGCTGGATCGATGCCGAAACTATTGTTTATATGACACAGAGCCAGCGCATCTTTGTCTTCGAGGTAGAGCAGTTGCAAGAGACAGAGATAAGTAAATCGCCTCCTAACTACATTGCTGGTCAACCGTGGACTACATTGGCTACCGGAGTCGAGGCAGAGCCATCGTATGCGCAAGCAATGTGTGTCCACAAACGGCGCGTGTTTGCTTTATGTGGACAAATGGCGGTCTACACTGGGCGGCTGCTGACTTGGGCCGAACGACTGGCTGTTTTGGTCGATAAAGGCGATTTTATTGAAGCAATCACGCTAGCGGCTGGCTTCTATCAAGGACGCACGGGCAAGATCGTAATCGGCCTGCCACGGACACGCCGCATGGGCGATAAAAGCACGAGTCAGCGAGAGTTTCTAGTCGGAAGCAAGGTGGTTGGACTGATGCGCGACGCTCTGCAGCGCGAATCTACAAATATGTCAGATTTTCAGTCCAACAGCTCCTCTACGCGCGCCCTAGCCTCGGTCTGTGTGGAAGCTTGCTTGGCGATTAGCAACGAGCGGTTTTTGTTTGGCGAGCTTTTCGACTTTTATCTGCAGGACCCAGCACGATTGCACATGTTTCTTGAAGTAATCGAACCATTTATTGTCAGCGGACAGATCGAAAGATTGCCACCGCAGGCGCTAAATGCACTGGTTTCCAACTACACAACCACACCCCAGATGGTGCGCAGGCTTGGGGAGGTTCTTATGAGTCTGAGACTTTCACCTGGCGAGTTTGACATTGACTGCGTGCTGAACACATGCCGCCGACACCACCTGTGGCGAACATTTGCACGGGTTTGGCTCAGCATGGGTGATCCGTTAGCGCCAATTAACAGTATTATAACAACCGCAAAGGAAGCAGCAAGGCAAAGAGACGGAGATGATTCAGTACAAGATCCTGTAGAGGCTCAGAAAACACCTGCTTCTACGAGTTCATTGGTTCTGTATGGGGATGAGACTGCTGAGATTGTACTGTTTGATTATCTTGACATGGTTATTCGTGGACGGAATTATCCCGAGGGAACGGCTATACTGCCACAACAGCGCGCAGAGAAGTACAGTACTCTTATCAGCGAGCTCCTGTTCCCGCCTATTGACACTAGCCAACCGCCCAAGGATATCGAATCTACGTTTGCGACATTTCTGGGCTTGGCCGAGCTGAATATTGACAGGCTGCTGCTTTTGCTCAAACATGCGCTCAGCGACCCCTTTTTGGACTATATCAACATTATTATAAAGCCAATATCCGACACTAACACTAGGGCCAGCGAGCGATCGCTACGTCGTGCAAGCCAGGTCAAGTCGCTCTTACAGATCGCTGTTGATACGATATTTCTTTTGGTAAACACTGCATATTTGGACCAAAGTGCCATCCTGACAAAGCGGCTGGTTGGTCTGCTGTCTAGTTTTGCGGTTGCGCTATATGCCACGCGATTCCCTCTTGTGTTTCTTAAAGATGACATTGTATCCAGGTGGGTGGATATCCTATTGCGCCTGGACGATCCTTCAACGCGATCCGAGCGCGAGTGCGCATTTGAGATGATACTGAAACTGAACCCGCCGCAATCGCATGCCGATTACATCGACAGTGCTCGGGAAGCAGGGTTTTTCCGCGTGCTGGAATACATCTATCGCATGCAAGGCCAGTATGAGCTGGCTCTATGTACATATCTTGAGCATCCAGACTACGCGTACCACAGATCTGTCTTTTCAGCAATCAATGACTTTGCAGCCAAAAGCGATGTTAGCGCAACTGTAGGTGTCACACAATTTGTGCTAAAGCGCACGCAAGAGCTTGCTGATATTGACGCCGAAAGCCTTGCTGGTGCCGTTGAGACAATATCGGCACTGGAACATGATGTGATTATCGAACTTCTCGCCGAACATCCACAGTCGCAGTTTGCATATCTACGCGCGTTGCTTGATCCAACACCAGACGGGCTTTCACGGACCCCCCGACTGCATACGCAGATATCGGCAGCTGGACACATTCTATCTGCGGGCGATGAGCGGCTGCCGCCTGACATTGGACTTTCAGAGGAGCAGCACATAGTCTTTTATCCGTTCTTGTCGCTTGTTCCAGATAGTCCTGACAAGACAAGCAAATACCCACCAAAATATCACGAGCGCTATCTGGAGCTCATGTGTACCTACAGCCCAGGCAGCGTTCTCCGCTACCTGAAACAGAGCGCTGATCTAACTCCCGAACCGTTTAGACTCTCGTATGTGCGATCTGTTTGCACAAGGCATAAAGTCGGCGATGGTCTTGTATGGGCGCTTGTTCGATTGGGCGACTTTTCAGGCGCATTACAGACGCTGCTTGAACATGTAGATGCCGAGGTTGAGATTATTCGTGCCGCCGTGCCTGCACCTGAAAGCGACTCTGTCTCACAGCCAGCCGCGCTTGGAGAAGCCGACCGCGAGCGGCTTGTAGAGCATCTAGACGCAGCTGCAAGGTACATTGCAAGCTGTATCGATGTGTGCAAGACAGCCCAATCGAAGCTAGGCAAGGACGTAGCCACACCGCCGCCTACACATCGTCACCTTAAGCAGGAGGAGAAGGACAGCTACCGAAGCATGGTGAGTGTACAGCTCTGCGATCTCTGGCTGACACTGTTGCAGCGTGCGCTTGGATATCTACATGCCACAAACCGAACTCTCGACAGCCTGCTTGTAGCGACGCCGGCACAGATGCGTGAGGCATGGCAGCTGGTTTTGAAACGCCAAAGATGGATGCTCCAGAGCGTGCTTGATGCGCTGATCTTTGTAGCGTCGCCAGCATCGTCGTTCATTTCGCTGCGCAACATCATCCAGCAGCTGATAGCGTCAAGCACAAGTGGAAACGATGGGAGCGGTGGTGGCCGCACTGACCAGCCCGATAGCAACACTACTCGTCCAACAAGTGCAACTAGCCGCTCACTCGACATTGCAGAGATGCAGCATCTTCTGGGTGTTGCTGTTGGCGCGTACAAGACTGAAGCACAGCTCATGGCGCTTACAAGTGTATTGGTGGATTATGATCTGTTCACTACGTTTGGCCAGCTGTTACGATCACAGAAGCAAGGATGGCGAGTGGCAGCAACCGGAGATGCTAGCCTTGCCGCAGTGGCATCTGCCCCAGGCCGCCGTGCACTGCTTGGCAAGCACGAGCACGACGACCTGTGCTGCGACGGATGTGGCGAGCGCTTGTTTGTCGACCAGCGTCGGAGCCAATGTCTGGCTGGCTGGCGCAAGCAAATGAAGCAGTACTTTGAGACCGACGCGCTTCATGTGCTCGATCTCCATGTGTTTGAAGACAAGGATGCGCAGCTGCAATGGATTAAGCTGCGCGGTGCATCAGCAGCGCACGACAGATTCCTGAGCAGCTCTGCAACCGGCACTGCTGCTGGCGGTGAAGGTTCTCATGTCGAGGACCATCGGCAGGTCGCTCTTTTCAGGTGCGGCCACGGGTATCATCAGCTGTGCTTGGCAGAAAGGGGCGATAAGAGCTTACATCCCACCACTACTGGCGGTAAAGGCGAAAGCAAGCACAGCAAGCTTCTGCTCGAGTGTCTGCGGTGCGCAGGTGTGGATCATGACCACGATGAACAACATTCGCCGCATCGCACCGATGTACAGCAACAGCAACAACAACAGTCTGTTGTGGTGTAGCTTCGAGGAAGAGAGCCGAGATATGTGCCAAGGCGCATTGGAGAAAGAGCAAGGAGGGCTTTCGTGTGCTGAATCGGGGCGGGAAAACACCGTGTTTGTAGGTCCAAAGGATTGCATTGTGGCGATGACACCAGGAGGTGGAGGATATGGACATACTTAGCCTATTTTTAATGAGGCGACTATTCATTTCAATGAATTAAACCCCCATTTCAGCAAATAAGCAGACAGATATCACTCAAAGAGATTTTATGCTTAATTTGGAGTACAGAGTGTAGTGCATTTACGTTGTGTATAGCCGCTGTTATTGTGTGTAATGATATGGGAAATGCGTAAAGTGAAGAAATCATGTTCGTTGTAAGAGACAAGGCGTTTCGGTGGATCGGTTGAAATTTTTAGTTTAGCATTGTAAAAGACAGAGCATGGAAGAAAAAAGAAGCATAGAAAAAACAATCGCATATTTAGTATTTTGTAGTTTAAATGAAAAACAGTGCAATAAAGACATACAACATCGCATGTATCAATTACATATGAAAACACATTTTGTGTTATTTTAACACAAACATTTTGCACCCTAATCTAAACCACCTTGAAATCGATGGAAAAGACTATTGGGTAACATCTTACTGCAGCGATAACTGCAGCTGAAATTATATGGAAATAAACGATATGCAGCAAATAATCATCCTTCTCTGGCGTTTAGATGTTGACGGCTGGTTTGAAGCTGGAACAGAGCTCTAGTCATTCGTCTGCTGGCCAGGACGCCTAAAACGATGAGGAATTGTACCATTCTCATGCAGACTTAATAGAATAGACCTGAAATTAAGCACAGCAGCAAGGTCGCGATTCCACATCTTGTACCAGGTTATGGCTTCACTGTTGCAAACAACAGACCGTTTGCATACTTTGCTAGTACAACGCAAAAGACCATGTACCATGACTGTCTCTCTCTTCTTGCGCATAAAAGATCGAGGATTGAGAGCCTCTTTGGGGATTGATTGGTGTATGTTCATTTTGTAAATATCATTCAACAACTACTCCAGTACATATTAAACGCCTGTGTTTTTGCTGTTGAGATATGTTTCTTCTGCTTCTGTCTTGCGGGTTTTCACGCAACAGTGAAGCGCTTTGTGATTTTGTGCATCTCAGATTGCCGTAAAAGTAGATATGCATCCAACTCGGGAGGTTTGAATGAGCGCCATTTGACAATGCTTGGAAGAAACTCCTCCCCTACTCCGCAAAAGTAAAATTTTTTGTAGTGGTTGTTTTTTCAATATAAAAAGGGGCCAGCCAAGAATTGGGCTTTGGCTTGGCAGCAAGACGCAACCACAGCCCACAGCGTACTTACATGTAGAGAGTAAAAGCCAGATAGAATGCGCTGTTCTGTGTATAGAAGAGCAAAGGCGAGACTTTTAGTTATCTACAAAATTGGTCTTTGTGGAAGAGCAAAAAAGCCAAAACAGACAAGAAAAAGCGCCTGCCTGTAGCCTGTTGTTTATGATTTGGCAGCTAAAAGTCCTCGCTGGAAAGAGAAAGAGAGAAAAAGAAAGGGGGCATGACAGCCAGCAGCTTTTTTTGCCCAGTTCTTGGCTTTTGTTTTCCTTGTTTTTCTCTGCAAGAAAGGACAAGCTGACGCTGGGCAAAAAAGCCGCCTTGGTGGGAGGACGTGTCTTGCTGTTTGGCAGCCTGTAGTGGCGGAGAGGGAGAGAGGGAGAGAGAGAAAGCAGCGGCAGCCCACACTCTTTGTCTGTGCGAATTATACAAGAGTAGCTCTTGATTCCCCTCCCCCTTGCGCGTCTGCCGCTTCGTGGTTTCTCTTCTGTTCTCTTTGCTTCTCCTGTTGAATATTCTCCACTCTTTTATATTGTTGGGCTCGTCCTTTATTTTTCCACTTTCTCATCTGCTTGGGCAATTGCGTTCTGCGTGCTTTATCTTTTTATATCTCACCTGTATCTAACACTTGACACTCTATCACCATGGAGGACGAAGTTGCTGCTGTAAGTGTACAATATATATTTGTGGCCTCTGTAGCTCATGCCTTTGCCAAGGCAGTACTGGGCGCTTGTGTTCTGCTCTAGTCACTTTCATGCAAACAAAAATAAAATGACCGGAGATGTGTTCTCCATCTAACACTTTTGCGTTCCGAATTGGCCACCATCTGGGACGTGCTTTGTGATTGCAATCATCTTGTTGTGGATCTCATCTGCTAATTCAAAACAAATAATCTATTTTCCCATCCTGGTGCAAATCTTTTTCACGTATGTAGCTTGTTATTGACAACGGCTCCGGCATGTGCAAGGCCGGTTTTGCCGGAGACGACGCCCCTCGTGCGGTAAGTACCTGAATGCCAACAGCTGTATTTTTTGTTTTATTCATGCCAAGGGCCTTGTTTGGCTCTTTCCCTGGCGAGAGTTTAGGTGGCAGGACAGAAACTGAGAAGGAAACTAGCTGTGTTTGTAACCTGCTTGTTTGTTTGTGTGCAAATCATGCTAAATATTTATGCACTTCTGTTGCTGCTATTTCTGTGTTTTCCTTGCCCGACCATGCTGCGAATAACGAGCAAGTCTAGGTGTTCCCCTCCATTGTCGGACGTCCCCGCCACCAGGGCGTGATGGTAGGCATGGGCCAGAAGGATTCGTACGTCGGTGACGAGGCCCAGTCCAAGCGTGGTATTCTCACTCTCCGCTACCCCATCGAGCACGGTATTGTCACCAACTGGGACGATATGGAGAAGATCTGGCATCACACGTTCTACAACGAGCTGCGTGTTGCTCCCGAAGAGCACCCAGTTCTGCTTACCGAGGCTCCACTCAATCCCAAGAGCAACCGCGAGAAGATGACCCAGATCATGTTTGAGACCTTTAACACGCCTGCCTTCTACGTTGCCATCCAGGCTGTTCTTTCGCTGTATGCCTCGGGCCGTACCACCGGTATTGTCCTCGACTCTGGCGATGGTGTCACCCACACCGTGCCCATCTACGAGGGCTACGCTCTGCCTCACGCCATTCTGCGTCTGGACCTTGCTGGTCGGGACCTAACCAACCATCTGGTCAAGATCCTTACTGAGCGCGGATACTCCTTTACCACCACCGCCGAGCGCGAAATCGTGCGTGACATCAAGGAGAAGCTCTGCTACGTTGCTCTCGACTTTGAGCAGGAGATGGAGACCTCCAACAAGTCCACTTCTCTGGAGAAGAGCTACGAGCTTCCTGACGGCCAGGTCATCACCATTGGCAACGAGCGCTTCCGCTGCCCCGAGGCTCTGTTCAAGCCTAACGACCTTGGCATGGAGGCTGCTGGTATCCACGAGACCACCTACAACTCCATCATGAAGTGCGATGTTGATATTCGTAAGGATCTTTACAGCAACATTGTGCTTTCGGGTGGTACCACCATGTACCCTGGCATCTCGGACCGTATGCAGAAGGAGGTCACCTCACTGGCTCCGTCGACCATGAAGATCAAGATTGTTGCTCCTCCAGAGCGCAAGTACTCTGTCTGGATCGGTGGCTCCATTCTTGCATCTCTCTCGACCTTCCAGCAGATGTGGGTGTCGAAGCAGGAGTACGACGAGTCCGGTCCATCCATTGTCCACCGCAAGTGCTTCTAAACTGGCGGTGTGGCGTGGGCGACAGCAGCAAGTTCTGCGTCGCGCTATTCGCTGTGCTACTGTGCACGGAAGGTGGCCCGAAGGAGGCGTAAGAGGGAGAAGCTCTGTTTCTTCTCTTGTTCCTGCTTGCGCCTACCTCCCTACTTTTTTTCTGGATTTATTTCACTCTACGGCTTTTTTTTACTTTATCTTTTTCGACCGTTAGAATTTAATGGAAGATTGATTGCTGAAGCAAAGCATTTAACAGGTAATAGTGTCTTTTGGTTGCCAATGTTTTTATAATCTGGGCTGCTGGATCTGCCAGCTATAAAAGTGCTGGAGCTGCTTGGAGCCGCATCCGTTTTAGTCGTTCATCCTTAATCAGCTTCAAAACTGATTGGCTGAAAGCAACCTTGCAAGTATAATGCAGCTGTTTTTTTGGGAGGTAATTAATTCACAACTTGGATTAGGTACAAATTTCTATCTAATCAAACATCAAGTATATGACAAACATTAACTCTGCCTGTTTGCCTTTACATGTCATTAACTATTAGCTAAATTACAGCCTTGATTGCCAACATGTCGTCTGTCAGCTTATTCGTTGATTTCCAGCTGAATGTTGATTTTAAGTTCCTATCAGTCGACTTTACAACACTGATGTTCACTAATCTAGTATATTTTGATGTAAAAAGGGGCAATTACTGATATTGGGGTTACAAGCAAAAATAATATTGTGACTATTAAATTTATATGTGCACGACAGGAGATACACTTTCGTTGCTAGGGTCAATAGCTATATAATTAGAGAGTATATTCAACCCATTATAGCAATGCAGATTCCCATCACCAGAATTATGAACGTGATAGTTTGTTTCCAGGGCTTGCGGTTTAATTGAAACCAATTTTGCTCTTCAGCTACAACAATGGATTGGCAATAGTTAGAGCTGAATATTTGGGTGGATTTAACTACGTTTGAATATATGTTTACTTGCTAAAGAACTGGCTATGTCTAATTACAAATACTATCAATGAAAAAGGAAAGCATGTTAATCATTAGTAGTGCATGCTTTGAGACACAAAAACAAAAGAAGTAATTGTCCAGGCTAAAAACCCTACTAAAAAGTGGACAATGCTTGTGCCCCTGACTTGAGAATATCCAACTCCATAGACTTTGTTATTGTGAACATCTCAGAAACGGGGTAATTAGTATTGCACAATGAAATAAAGCATTAGCTCTGGAATTTTGTTCCTTCAGCTTCCATTACGTAAAAAAATCAACTAGTTCCGTGGAATCTGACCGAATTTTAACAATCGGTTGTGAAGTGCAGACAATAATGCCTTTTTAGTACTCACCATGTATTTTTAAAGTAAACAAAACATGGCAAACCCAGGGGTTCGTTAGACGGAGGGCAGACGTGTATGTTCAATGAGGTGTTCTATGCAGTTTAGGTTATTCAACTGCCGCTTTGCTGGTTGACTGTTTACAACATAACAACAACAAAAGCACAGGCGATATGCCTATCGAAAGAAAGCCCTTCTTTTGCGCTGTTCAGCGTATGTACAAACAAAAACAAGCGCTGGATTGCTGGCTGTTATCCTGTGTTTTTGGCTAATAAAAGAAATAGAAAATCCCTTCTCTCCTTTACGACACATACGCAGACACAAGAAAACACAGTACAATTGCTTTTGCTTTGTTTCAGAATAAAAAGCTTTTTCATTTATAAAATACAAGCCATTTTGCTCATTGCCACATCTCCTGTCTGTCATCCACTCTGCCCTATCGAGAGCTCGGAGGATTCGGTTCCAATTGTTCCAAGCATTTGGGCAGTACAGATAAGCATGCTTACGAAATGTCCAAAGAAAGGCGCTTATTATAGATCCATCTAAAAAGAAAGACATGTTGTCTGTCCGTCCATCTATCTCGACATCAGCACAGAATAAGAAACCAAACTGGGAAAAATTTTTTAGTAATATTTTCAATGCCGAAAGCAGCAACGTGTGTTTCATTGATACTTTTATGCCATATTTCTTGTTCATACTAAATAAAAAAAGGAGAACTACAAACAATGAGTCT
>JANBTT010000143.1:0-36292 GCA_027578915.1 Coemansia sp. RSA 1200 | reverse complement strand
ATCTTTACATGAAAGATGGAAGAACGCGAGCAAAAAACTTAGTTTTTAAACTGACATGATAGACATACATATAAATGTAGATACACTTTGTAACATGCTTAGATAAGGAAAAAGGAGGTTCACAATCTATAGCTTTTCATAGATTTTGCATTGTGGTTTTAATAAAAGACATAAATAAAGTGTATGTGAGATGTTTAGGGTTTATGTTAATTCTATCTTACTATAGGTTGGATGGTAAGTGAGTTGTATTTGAAGGAAAAAGCAATGTTGGCTCGAGTCCATCTCCTACTCTAATATCTTTGAATATACTCAAAGCTTACAGTTTTATACCAAACTGAGTATGCAATATGAGAACAAAAAATTAGAACAATTTCTTACTTTGTTGTTCTCATACTATTTAGACAATAGACCGTTTATTGGAATCCTGGGTAGCTTTTTCTTAGTCACATTACTTTACATCTTTTAATCAGCAATATATTTTTGGTATATTAAAGCAAGTATAGTTATTTTTATCCGTAGTGACTAGTCGCAACAATATATAAATTTATCAAAAAAAAAACAGACACTCTTTAAACACACAAGGAACAATGCAAATAGCAATTGGCACTATCTCAAAAGACACTGTAGTCTGTCGAAATACTCCAGATAAGGCTCATCAGTGATGGCGTTTTCGATTGTACTGTTGTAGGCAGCAAGCAATTTGTTGGACACTTTGGCAAACGTAAACCTTGGACACAAAAGAGCAAGCAGCATTGCTGTAATGGCAAGAGATCTGGTTGGCGTGCGCTTTGATGCGTTTATTTCGCAGTATTTAAGACGCAAGCTTAGTGGATAGTACTGTTTGAGAACAAGGGCGGGCATCTCCTTGTATAGCACACGTCCAAGCGCTGATCCAAGTCCGTTGCACGCATACCCAAAGTACTCGAGATTTGGCAGCATCTGCATCATTTCCATGACCTCTGTTAGCTGTAGCTTAACCTTTTTAAGGTTAAGGTGGACGAGGTTCTGAACATTCGGATACTGCGCGATGGTTTCAGCAATTGAGTAATCACCAGCTAATTCATTTAAAACAAGCGACCGTGTTGACTGCGAAACCAGCCCAAATGCAAACTCCAGAATGGAGCGCATTCCGTCATGAAGGCTAAGGGGTTGGTAGCCAACACCCAGATTGATACTGCGGAGATTCCCTAGTCTTTCAACCACACCACTTTCTACAAGCATCTTTGCCGCGTCGGGACTAATTTGCATATTCAGGTGCTTTAGAGTTTTGCCGCAGCCTCTGAACAGCGCGTCGTCTTTGAATATATATCTTGTTTGGCACTTTACTCTTTCCAGCGCAGGAAAGGAAACCCCTTTTAGTATTTTTACAGTCTCGCCCAGCCCAAAGTACCATCCAGCAAGATATTCAAAATTCTTCAAGCGGGGATATACGATGGGGTTGTTTTCCTTGTCCAACATTATAGTTTTGAATAGTGGCAGTTGTAAGCTTTCCAATACGAGCGTGACAAGGACCGGCGCATTTCGGATAATCACATCCACGGCCATCTCGCCCTGGTTAGGATAGTGGTAGAAGAGGCTGGTTATACTAGCTTCGCTCATCAGATACGGGTAGTCCTTGATATATATGGAGGATTCAATATTTGTGTTCAGGGTAGCCGATCCTGCGGAAACTGATGGCAGGAACTTATGGAGGCCGTATTCTGCAAACACCTCGCGCACGACATACTGCGTATTTACTGCTGCCGATCCCCTCATTTCAATGCTGGCCCTACTAAATTTGGGCATTGCCTTCAATACGCTTCTAGTGATACGTTGCAGTGCCGTTGTATCGGTTTCTGAAAGAGAAGAAAACAAGCGATGGTCTCGTTCGGCTCTTCTTTCCACAACTACCGCTATCTCGGTAGCATTTGGAAAGGCTATCGTATCAATCCATGAATCGGCAAATACTGTAAAGGTCTTGGACAGTTCATCCGATATTCCTCCAAAATGGAGGGTGACACTCTTAATGTAGCAATAATGTTGGTCGCCATTAGGCGCACCGAGTTCTGATGGCCAGTCGTCAAACGTTACCTCAAGACGGTCGAGAGTTTCAGCATCTAGTTTTAAGGTAGCTCTCTTGCAAAAGTATCCAAGCGCAAGCTCCCGCCAGTACCGGTTGACATTGTGGAGGATTTTCCATTGTTTGGCCGCTGCTTCCGCCAATGCTATTGCTTCTGATGATTGTATGTGTGTATAGAGGGGACGAGTACACCTTTTGTCATAGACCAAATGCTGTGCGATAGAGTCGGCAATGATCAGAGGAAGGGTCTGAAACCTTGAAAGAGAAGACATTTTAAAGAACCAAAAATAAAGAGAAAACAATATGAGTTGAGGAAAAGGTTTTGGAAAGAGCAACGCTGGTTGTCTCTTTTTATGAGATCAGAAAAAAAGGGCATAAACAAACTTTTTATTTGCGAACGGATAGAAAACTGCGGAGGAAATCTACATGTTGATCCAGTAGATTACGTTGACCGGTTTGGGTTGTTTATTGTGGTCTCAGTTTCATGACATGCAAAATAGCAACAAAAAGCTGTTGAAACCATGCCGATCCTCAAAGGAACTTGACACATTTCCACTTGAAGACCTCTTGCATATTTACAAACGGCAAACACGTTCTTCAGAGCTTGACACTGATATATTTACAAATCTTTTCTCTAGCAAATCCTAACAGAAACTTTTTATTCTGCTACTTTTGATATAGCTTATTCTATATATGAATACTAACAACAGAAGAGAGGCTATTCTTTTTAAAGTTCTGCCAGCATGTTTAGCTCCTTAACGACAAAAAATTGAGATTGCAGTACCCATTTGATTTGGACAGAAAAGGATGATTGAATATCACTTTTGCTTGATTGTCGATTATTTATAGCAAAGTGCCGACACATATCAAGCACACGCTTTTCTTCTTTTGTGTGTGTATCACAGCATTTAACTGTATTTAATTTACATAAAATGTGACATGTCTGTCACCAGATACGCTGATGTATGGTGGAAGTCCCTTGCCTTAAAGCGAATGACTGTGGTATCCAAAAATATTATATGGATTTCTGATATATATGTATATTCGTTACAGTAGGGATATTAGACGAGTTATTTATAGTTTAAAGCAAAAATGAAAAATTGTCCACTAATTTACCTTTTTTTTTGTTTTTTAGTTGGCTTGGTATAAAATGTGAACAATTTTTCTGTAAAGACAAATTTCAAAAAAAATCTTCCATCCACAATTTTCAAAAGCAAACCGATTTTCATCCTGCTTCTTTGATAGCAGAATATCTATTTGACAAAGTCTCTATACTATCAAGCCAGTAACTGATACTTGATTTGAAATGTGTGAAAAGTGTTTAGAATGTGATACTGAACACAAAAGACCGTGTTCTACAAATATTCCATCAAAGTGCCTAGTAGAAGGATGCTGTGTGTTTTGTTATATTCGAATATCCGAGGCCAAAAGAAAGAAGTATGTAAATAATATACTAAGCTTCTAAATCAACAGGACGGAGTTGCCGATGAATAGAAAAGTACTTTGTAATCTGTTTAGATAAAAAAAGGATCCATGTCTATGTTTTTTATAGATCTTGAGGCTTGAAGTTACTTAAACACGTGTAAATAATGTGTAAACAAAACGTATTAGTTACAAACAGTGGGTTTATAGCTATTTTAAATTACTATAAACTAAATAGATGCACTAAAGAAACAACAAGATCTGAAAAGTTAGATAATCTTTTTTCTTTCTTTCTTTCAGAGAACATATTTTTACAAATGTTTCAAGCGGTCACATCACTCACTGCACTTTCATGTTATCAAACTTTTATGTTTACTTGTTCATTCTAGACAAATAGGGTTCAAGGAATAAGTAATACGAAGAGAAAGAAACAAGAAGCGTGTCCTAGTCTAGACAAATAAAATTTATTTTGTTTCACATCTTGAACTCGGTTGGCTTGTTAGTCGACAAGCCCTTTGCCGCCGCGACATCAAGGAACCAATACACGGTTCCCTTGGCCAAGGCCACGTGGGATGCGGGCATTTTGACATTCTTATCGTCAACAATCTCCCTGACAGTCTTGCTCTTGCCAGCACCGGTGGCCACAAACACAGCACTCTTTGCCGCATTGAGCACAGGCAGCGTAAGCGTGATCCTGCACGGCGGCTCCTTGGGCGAGTCGTCTATGTGCACGACCCACTTGGTGCGCTCTTCGATCTGCGGGCGATCCGGGAACAACGAGCACGTGTGGCCATCGGGTCCGATCCCAAGCAGAATGCAGTCGAATTCGGGAAACTTGGGCCGCCCCTTATCAAACACAGTCTCCATCTGGATCTGGTAATCCTTGGCTGCCTCCTCCGGATCACCAACAAGCTTCTCGTCTATGGCGATGACCTGGTTGTCAGGGATCTTGCCCTCCATGGCATCCAGAAACTCCTGCTTCACCAGTCGGTAGTTGGATTCGGGGCTATCGTGGCTCACGCACCGCTCGTCTGCCCAGAACACATACCACCTGCTAAAGTCAATGGTCTTGTTGTCGCGCAAGTACCTGCATGCTGTTGCTGGCAACGATCCGCCGGAAAAGGCCACTGTAAACATGCCGTTGCGCTCGATGGCCTCGGCCGACTCGTGCTCAAGAAACCTGTCCAGTCCCTTGGCAACATCGTCAACCTTGGTGAATGAGAAAACCTTGGTAAGCGGCATTTTTAAAGTAAATACAAAGAACTAGTGTATAAAGTGCACGTTAAATCGAAAAGGTTTTTTGCAAGAAAAGATGAATAGAAACAAGTAAGGTATAAAAACACAACAATCGAGTTGGAGAAAGAGGGAGAAACGACACGTAATATCTTGCAAGTCTAGATTGATTAGGCTATTCGTTCTCCCCTACTCCAGCTATTTATTTCTTCACCTGCAAGCTTGAATTCACGATCCATTGCGTCCTAAGAGAGGATTGGGGGATCTCTGGGAGGTCAGCACTAACATGAGCTTTTCAAACCCAGGTTCCAGATCTGAATAATGGAAAAAAAGATAATATATAGCAAGATTGCGGCAGCTTTTTTCATTCCCAGCTCCGCTACTTTAGATAACCATTGCTGCCATCAAAAGCGCTGCCTCTTTCCAACGCTGCCGATGCCACCGTTGTTGTTGTCGTTGTTTCCGCTGTCGCTGTGTTGGTGCTAGCAAGTGATGCCGATCCAGCGTTAGCATTTTGATATATTGTCAACCCCGGTGCAATTCCGCCACCACCACCGGCCGTGGCAGTGCTGGTGTATCCCTGCTGCTGCGCCGATGAAAAGTAGTAGCCCAGAATGCCATCCGAGATACCGCCAAAACCGCCATCTCCTCTGCTGCTGGCGGCAATGTTAGCGTCGCTGGGTCTACTGGGATCCGGGCGACTGTGTAATCCAGTTGCTTCGCCTCCGCCCATCATCGCCGACCGCTCAAGAAGCGGCATGCTGGAAATACTGTCATTCGAGTCACCCGTTGCCCTACGCTGCCTTCCACTGTCTTCTGGTCCCGGCCGGAAAGAACCCACCGACTCGTTGGCTGTTGCTGCTGCTGCTGCCGGTATTGCACTGAACTGGTTTGGCAAACTAAATGCAGCCATACCGTGGTGAAAGGATGCAGAAGAAGAAGCTGGAGGATGAGAAGGGAAATGGAATTGGTGGTGGCTCTGCTCGGAACCATATGATCCGGATACACCTGTCGCCGAGTCCACAGGAATCTGAAACTCGTACATTGAGGCAGATAGAGACGCTGCCGCCACTGCTGCACCACCGCTGTCTGAATACATGGTTGCTGTTGGATCCTCCATTTGCAGACCAAGAAAGTCGGTCATCATGTTGTTATTGTTACTGTTGCTGTCTATCGCACTCATCGATAACAGCGACTCGTTTTCATCCTCGTCGTCGTTTTCTCCATATCCTTTATCTCCGCGCGGTGTAAATAACCGATGCCCACCGTTCTTCTTTGCTATACTCGTCGGTGTTGCTGCCGTTGGTGCCGGCGTCGTGCTATAGCCCGTCAACATGGTCTGGTTAAAGTTGAATAGTCCGCCGGGGTAAGGTGAAGGGGAATCAGGCGGGAAATCGCTCTGAATAGAGGACACGAAGCTTCCAGGCGTGCCAGCAATATCACCACCGCCACCGAGAGATGCTGACCCAAACGCCAGCGGCGAATACGAATGCATAGCAGTCATATCCACAGCTCCTCCACCACCGCCGCCGCCATTGTTGTACATGTGTGGGGGGATGGCGGTGGGAGTATTACACATGTGTTTGGGCAAACTACCGCTACCACCACCATGTGATCCTCCCCTCCCGCTGTAGTTGTAGCTACTACTGTCGTGGGTGTGTGTTTTGGCAATACCGCTGACGGGGACACCGTAGCCTAGGAGCGGAGACAGTGAATGGAAGGCCGGGGCGCTGGCTATGTCATGGTGTCCACCGCCATTGGTATTATATGCGGTGGAGGATGAGGAGGCAGCAGCAAGAGGCGATAGAAACGGATTGGCGCTGTTGTTGGAGTTTGGAGTTGGAATAGAGATTGGCTGAACACCCTCTCCTCCTCCTATTCCGTTTCCCGAGTAGGAGTGATTGCTGGGAGAGTAGCAGTTGTTGCGCGAAGCAGGCGTAGTCTTGCTGTTTCCTCCTCCTCCTCTTCCTCCTCCGCCGGATCCGCCAGACCCCGCGGAAACTGTGCGTCGCGGTGTGCGTGCCAATGGCTTGTAAATGCACTGGATTCCGCGTCTTAAACAATGGTCGCAGATGGGCCGTGTGCCGCTGCACTTTATCTTTCGTTTTCTACAACCAGCCAAATCAATATAATAATAATAAAATTGGATGGGCAGTCAATAACTCAGCTAATATCAATTCAAGAGGACACGGTTCATCTTTTTTTTCGCAATTTAAAATGTTTACCTGCAATGCTCGCACGAGTGGCGATAGCGAACAAGATGCTGCAGCGATTGAGACTGTTGCTGCTGCTGTTGGTACTGGTAGCCCATCATTGGGGACTCTGCAGACAGCATCAATGACTGGGGCACCTGACTCTGGTAATAGTTGCTATCCGGCTGCATTTTGAGTCCCCCCTTGTCCAACCTTGCTGTAGTAGTTTCTTTGGCGGAGGGTGTGGAGTTGTAATGGTGGTAATAAAAATAATATATGGTAAATGTAAAAGAAATACAGTAAAGGAATGGTGTATTCGCGTATCTATAAAACCTTAATAAATATAGAGATGGGTAGGGGAGGAGGAAAGAAGGTGGAAATAATAATAGACTACAAACAAATTACGTTATTCTGTGAAATTGCTTGGAAAAACAGAAACAAGGTCACATTCGCTACAGTTAATAGAGCAGAGTGACATTACACAAAAAAAGCCAATGAAAAAAGCCCATTCTGGCTAGAAATTTTGTATATTCCAACATCATTGGTTGGAAATATGAGAATAAGTAAAATAAAAAACATATCATGATTTCTACACCAACTAAAATACCAACTAACCCATTGGATCGATAGAAGAGGCTTCTCTTCTGGGAAAGGGGAGGAAGGAAATGATGTCTCCTCCCTTGATCATCAACAATCAACATGTCGGGAAGGCGTTAAAAGGCCTGGAGCATTAGTTGTTTGTTTGGAAGACCAGCTGAAGAGACCAAAGAAGGCGCTTTTCCTGTTTCCATTATCCCAATGTTTCCTAGATGTGGGTCAGCCTGGAGGCAGACTCGATCCTAAGCAGCCCGCTGGCCCCAGCACTGGCCAGCCAGGCCGACGTGAGCGGGTTACGCGACCACGCACAGCAGTGCACCGCAACCTGGGGCGGGAAGATAGCGAAATCGGAGTTGCTGGGACCTCGTTTGGCGGGAAGGTTCGGAAAGCACCAACCGGATCGGCAAAGCAGCCGGTCGTTCTGGGAGTCCCACACAAGCGAGTACACAAGGCGATGCATGGAGCCCATGCGCTTGGTCCGCACAGAAGTCTCGACATTCTGGACCGCGAGTTTCCCGTTGGCGCCGGCGATGGCAGCGAACGGGTGGAACTCGGACGAGGCGATCTGGAGCACGGAGCCGGTGGAGTGGTAGCAGTCGGTGGCATGCCAATCGACGCCCGAGTTCCACGCCGCCGCACCTGCGTCGGATCCAATAGTGGTATCGCTGCCGCCGTAGTAGCCGAGCACCGCCCGCCCCGCGGGGTCGGGAGTATGCGCCATTGCGGGGGTCCGCAGCGCTCGGACGGAGTTTGCGAAATCGGGAAACAGAACAGACCGCGTGGCCCAGAACAGCGCGCACGTGCCCAGACGCCCGGGACTGCGGATCAGCGAATACCGCTTACGCATCGGCAGCGCCAGCAGCAGGCGCTGCATCTTGCCGTCGCAGCCGGTGCTGATGACCTGGATGGCAGCAGCGCTGACACGGGTGAAGCAGCCGGCGGTATTGCTTCCGCTCTGTGCGGCGGCAACCGTGCTGAAGGCGGCTGTTGTCGGGATGGGGCCCGCGTGTGCTGGGTGGTTGAGAATAGGTGCCGCCGTGTTTGCGCCGTGACCAACAAGCCAGGCGGTGACGGCGCCCTTCGAGGTGCTTGCCACAACAATGTCGGAGCACGCCCAATCCAGCGAGGTGAAGATCCCGTGCGGCGCGCGCACCTCAAGCAGCGGCTTGCGCGGCCACCGCATCGCAGCCGCATCGGTGTTGGCATCGGTGCATAGGAGATGCGCGTCCGGCACCGCGCACACGCGGAGGTATCCGTCGCCAAAGATAGCTGCCAGGAACCCCACGATGCCCGCCGCCGCCGCGCCTTCGCTGCATCCTCCCTCTGCCGCAGGGATGCTGATGGGGCACCATTTGAGCATCAGGCAGCGTCCAAACGTGTGGAGCAGCAGGGCTGCCAGCCTGCACGACTCGTCTGGCGTGGACTGTTTCGATCGTGGATCAATATGCGTCGTCCATATCTGGATGGCGCCTGGTCTGGGCTGCTTGTCGCGCTCCAGATACGTCTGGCCCGCAATGCTGGTAGCGGCAGCACCGGAAGTGGTTGCGCCTGCATCCAGTCCGCCCACTGCAATATAGTCCGTGCATGTGCCCAAGCATTCTGTGTTCCGCTGTCTGGGCGCCCAGTCAACGCTGGTGACCGCCATTCCCGTACTTCCAATCCACCCGCGACTTCCACCGGGCGCCGTGAATCGGTGGGGCGTGCCCAGCGGTTCCAACTCAAGCTCCAGCTCCCGATCCGGGCCACCTGCTTGGCGGCCATCGTCTCTGGTACGACCAAGCACAACCGCCAGTGCCGCAGCATCCGCCGTATCACCACCGCTGCTGCCAACATGGAGCCGCACATTAGCCGCATCCGTCTCCAGCTCAATGTCGCCAAGAGCAACGCTGGTCTGGCGCATACTCTTCCACACATCCTCGTCGGTGCCCAGATCAATGCAGCCGGCGCACCTCGCAGGATCCACCGGCTCATCCAGATCTGCTAGCCCGGGAGGGCCGCTCCAGAGGCATCTGCGCCGATCGTCGTGTTTGCCCATCTTCACCTTGCTTCCATCTGCAATCCCGCCACCCAGTTCTAACAGCACCGCTGGTGCCTTTTTCGTCTTGGGCTTTCCCCCGCGCTTGGCTCCCGCACGCACTACGGGTTGCTTGATGAATTCCTCCATATCCAAGTAGCGATCCGAGTACTCGGACCCAGAGTCGCCACCACCACTTCCTACTCTTGCATCCTGGCCGGAGCCAGCATCCTCTACCACTGCGTGTTTCCTTGGTCTTCCGCGTCGCCGCTTTGTGACTATTCCTTCCTCGCCATGCGGTGTGGGCTTAAGGTTGTCGGTACTCGTGCTTTTTCCGGGCCTTCCACGCCGTCGCCCAGGTGCTTGCTTTTGTGGTTGTGCTAGCTCGGCAAGAAGTGGTCTGTCTTCCCTTCTTGGCCTGCCACGTTGCCGCTTGGGCGGTGACAATATTGTTGTTGTTTCTGCTGTTGCTGCTGCCTCTTCCTTCCTTGGTCTCCCGCGCTTCCGTTTGGGCGGCGAAGACAACGTCCCGGCGTCTGTGGTTCCAGAAGCCATCGTGCGCTGCCTTTTATTAGCTGTGAGTACTTGCCCTAGCTTTGGCGAGCTGAATTGATTTGATGTGAGTTGGAATGAAAGGCAGAAAATACAATACAATACAACAGAATGTAGCAAATGCAAATTGGACAGGACAACAGAACTAACAAACGAAGGAAAGAAAAAACAAGGGGGGAAGAAAATCAAAAAGCCTCTCTTCTTATATTGTTCAGTTGATCGAGAAAAATAAAAAAATTAAACTCACATTCATTCCGAGCAGCCTTCTTTTTCCCCCCCCCCCACTTCTTCTCTGACATGTAGCTAATTGACAAAGTGTCAACAGCCCTCTCTCTCTCTTTTATATTCTGCTCATCAACAAAATGACCTCCACATCGCAGCAGACGCTGACGACCATGGGGAGCGAGGAGGAGTTCCGGCTCACCATAGCCGAGTACCTCGAATCGCTGCCCTCCCAGTTTATCCGACGCGTATTCTCGAACCCAGCCGCATGTCTCGCGATATTCCGGCTACTCTCGACGGTAGGCAAGCAGCTGATAATATCGATGCTGTATCTGGACGACCCACTGGGCCTCCACGAGATGCACCAATGGGCCAAGCCGAACCACCAGCGGACGGTGAAGGCAAAGATCCACCAGCTGCGCAAGCTCCAGATCCTGGTGGAGGAGGAGAGGAAGAAGGAGAACGGCACGGCAGTGGTCATGGTATCGCTCAACTCCATATTTCGCTCGCAGCTGCGCAATGCGCTGACGGGCGGCGGCGACTTTGGCAGCTTTGGTATCCTGTGCCGGGGTCCGCGCGATCCGCGCATCACGCAGTCGTGGCTGACGCGGTATGCGGCCGAGCGGTGGGAAAGTATCCTCCACTTCATGGTTGGCCAGTCGGCCGACGTGGCGCCTCCTTCCGAGAGTGTTCGCGGAATCCTCAAGATGTCGCGTCTGATGGATGAAGGCAAGCCGACCGCCCACGGCGAGAACGATAATGGGGGTGACAGAGAAGGAGGCAGGGGCGGACTACGGATTACTAACAGCGGGTTCCAGTTCTTACTCCAGGATCCGGTCTCCCAGGTATGGACCGTTCTTCTCCAGTACCTGCGACTCGCGGAGATGCAGGACATGGATGTGGTGGAGGTGCTCAACTTCCTGTTCCAGCTCGTCAGTCTCCAGCCAGGGCAGCAGTACTCCACCGAGGCGCTGACCAGGAACCAGCGGCGCATGCTGAGCGAGCTCTGCGATTTCGGTCTCTTGTATCTGGATGGCGTGGCCAAGCGGTTCTATCCGACACATCTGATCACCTCGCTGACTAGCGGCGGGTCATCGGCAGCAACAGCAGCTGGAGCCAAGGCACCGAGCACTACCAGTGGTACAGCAGCAGCTGTGGCATCAACGGCAGCGGGTGGAGGCGGCGGCGAGATGGCGGTTCCCAGCGAGGCCGGGTACATTATCCTAGAAACCAACTGCCGGATATACGCCTACACGAGCTCGCCGCTCCAAATAGCGATCCTGAACCTGTTTGCGCACCTAGTCGACCGGTTCCCCAACTTCGTGACCGGCGCCCTGACGCGCGAGAGTATCCGCGGAGCCATCAGTCACGGGATCACGGCCGACCAGATCATCACATTCCTGACAACCAATGCGCATCCGCAGATGCACGGCAAAATGCCTGTTCTGCCGATAACCGTCACCGACCAGGTGCGGCTGTGGGAGCGGGAGCGGAATCGCTTACACCCGGTGCATGCGCACTTCTACAAGGATTTCAACCATAAGCAGGAGTTCGAGCGTGTCTTCCGATATGCCCAGGATATCGGCGTCATCCTGTGGGCCAACACCGATAAAATGCAGCTGGTCGTTACGCGCGCTGGCCATGCGAAGATCGTCGAGATCGTGCGCAACCAGCGCAGCAATACCGCCAATACCAGCGCCTCCGGTGCAAAGCCGCCATTGGCATGAAATGGGAACAGGTTCTTTTCTCTTGCCCAACATAACTTGATAACTTATACATACATATTTGCTTTATTTATCTACGGGCAAGGGATATATGTGGTAATGGCAAGGGGAAGGAAAAAGAGCAATTGCAAATGAGAAAGAGCGAGCGGTGTTATCCAGGCCCGACCTTTGGCATATCGTTGTGCTCGGGCGTGCGTTCCATCTTTTCGTTGAATTCCTTAACGCGATCGCCAAACGACTTTTCGGCAAGCTGGTCGATACGCTCGAGCTTTCGTTTCATCTGCATGTCGTCGAACCGTTTCTCTGCTTCTGTTTTAGTTCTACCGCCATCTGTATCGGAAGAGGCGTCGGTGTGTTTTTTGGACTTTGTCTTCTTACTCTTATTCTTTTTGGGTTTCTTGAACAGACCGGATGGTTTCTTGAGCTTCAATGAACTGCGGACTGCGCCGTAGTCGTATTCATCGGGCATTCTCCCCCGTATAGCTTTTCCTTAGTCGCCCGTGGTATCGTACAAGGATGGTGGAGAAAATATTAATAGGATATGTAGTTGATAGTGAGCTAAAATAACAGCGTCTGTTGGTTGGTATTGAATGTCCATATAGGCGCCAACATCTTTGGAGAGATTATGGGAGAGAGGGTGTGTGTAGGGGGAGGGAGATCGGAACTAAGGGAGAAATCAGAAGCATGTGTCCTCGCGTAGATATGGAGATTTGTCTATTTTTAGGAAGATAGTCATCTGAGCAGCTTTGCTTACTTTTTCCATTAATTATCTTGCTATTTGCACTTTCCGCATGTGGAGAGAGAGAGAGAGAGAAAGGATGTTGACAACCTTGTCTTGTGGTTAAAATACATATAGGTCTAAATATAGATAACAACGCAGCTGTCAGATATGCGGCAATTTGTTTAGACGCATACAACCATCACCACTATCATAACAAAACGAATATATGGCATATAACCACCACCCATTTCTTTCTTTTTTTTCTTCTCTTTCCTCCCACTTCTCAAGACGTTGGTATTTTTGCTCTCTTCCTACCTACTAAATAATTCCTAGGGTATTAATTTTATTTCTCTGTGTAACGTAAGTACGTAAACCGCTGCCTAATATTGGTTGATTCAGCCTATTGTTCAAAAAAGGTGGAAAAGTGGGTGAGCGAGCACTTGTTGCCTCATGGAAAAATGTTTCAATTTCTGCTCTCTATTTTACCTAAGGCTCCAAGGAAAAAGAGGGTGGGTGCTTTTAGTTAATGCATGTGGGGGGGAGGTATAAAGAGTAAATAAAAAAGGATTTACGATTTATTATGTTTATGTGTGTTTTGCGTTTACTTTTGTTGTTATTTTTCCAAAGTGGATGGGGGAATTGTTGGTATTCGTACTGCGAAATAAGAAGAGAAAAAACAACCGATTTGTGGAAATTCGTGTGGCTTTTCTTTATTATTACTTACTTTTTTGTGCTGTTTTGGTTTTATTTTCTCTTTCTCTTCCATCCCCCTCCCCTCACTCTTGCTTTAGCGGGTATTGGCAACTACTTGATTTCGCATTATATTTCTATATTCTATTCTCACATTTCTGTACTCACAATAGGAGTTGCAAAACTCTTGCACTATCTTTCTTTATTTCTTTTTTCCACTCCCGCCCTCCCATCACTATACTCTTCCTCGCATTGCGGGAGCTACATGCCACAAGTCCTCCCAACAGCATAGACACCGAAGGCGATGGCGATGATGGAGCAACGGACGGCAGACAGCGTCGGCATTATGGAGCGCGCACAGAGGAAGCAAGCGGATGGTGAGGATTCGATACCAGATCCCCCGCCTTCCACGCTTCTTCCTCAGATCCCGGCAGGAAGCGGGTACCGCGTGTACCCGGAGGGCGACGAGCGCGCACTCCCGGACTTTATTCTCCAGAGCCAAACGATGGAGCAAGTGGAGGCAGCCACAAGCGACTGGGAGGCAGCGGCGGCAGCACTAGGCGAGAGCGGCGACTTTTGGCGCGCGGTGGTAGACGATGCGGCAGGACTAAAGCGCCGTGCGCCGCTGCATCTGGCGGCAAAGATCCGCGCGGGGATTCCCGGACGGCTCCGCGGCACGGTGTGGCAGACGCTGACGCAGGCGCGATCGACGTATCTGCAGACGCTGTATTCGCAGCTGATCCAGGAGCACTCGCCGCACGAGCGCGTGATCCGGCGTGATCTGACGCGCACGTTCCCGCGCGTGCCTGCGTTCCGCGCCGAAGGAGGCGAGGGCCAGCAGCGGCTGTTCCGCATCCTCAAGGCGTACTCGCTCTACGATGCAGAGGTCGGGTATTGCCAGGGGCTGGGTTTCATTATTGGCCCGCTTATCATGAATATGGGCGAATGCGCAGCGTTCTGTGTGCTTGTTCGGCTGATGGAGACCCACGAGTTGCGCGGGATGTTTACGGAGGATATGGCGGGCCTGCATCTGCGGCTGCACCAGTTCCAGGCGCTGGCCACCGAGATTGCGCCGGCATTGATGGCGCATCTGGATGCACTGGGCGTGGTGCCGGCAATGTACGTGCCTTCGTGGTTTCTGTCGCTGTTTGCCTACACGATGCCTCTGAGCTTCGTGCTCCGTGCCATCGATGTTGCTGTGGCCGAGGGCGCGCCCGAATCCATCATCCGCATTGGCATTGCGCTGCTGCAACGCAACGCCGACACTCTGCTTCGGCAGGACGACTTTGAGTCCGCCATGCGTGTGCTGAATGGCGGCGGTCTGTACGACGATGACGCCAATCCGCGTGACCGGCCCGGTTACCTGCTGCAGGAGGCGGCGCGTCTGAGCGCAGTGGTGACGACTGAGCGGCTGGCGTCGCTGGAGCGCGAGTACCGCCGCGCGTCATCTGGTGCGCCCGATGCGCTGCCGCAGCAGCCGGTGGCCGCCGGCACGAACAACAACGCGATTACGCGGTTCCTTGGGTGGCCGTGGGCCAAGGACACGCCGGGCGCTAATGTTGGTTCTGGAGCCGGAGCCGGAGCCGGAGCTGCGGCGCCGCTGCTCTCGCCGGCAAAGACGCCGTCGCTGGACTCGCTGCCTGGCGCAGCCGACGGTGCCAGCGACAGCGACAGCACCAGCGGCAGCGACGATACCGCAGTGGCTGCTGCGTATGCGCGCGCGCGGAACGGCGGGCGCATCAGCCCGCGCGTGCTCGAGATGCCGGGTATTCCGGGTCAGCGCCGGACGTCGCTGGAGCCGAATCTGAATCTGCAGCTGGATCTGCAGCGGCTCACGACGGAGGCTGGCGCCGACCACGCTTATTCTCCTTCACCTTCTTCGGCTGCTGTTGGTGCTGGCATGTCGGGCGATTGCACTACACCGCTGACGGCTGTGTCGCGCGACAGCAGCACCAACAGCCATCCGGTGAGCCACAATGCTTGGCGCAACGAAGTGCTGGAGCCGATGATGCTCCAGCTCCACGATGCGCGGGTCACCAGCGACACGCACAGGGATGCGATGGTATCGCTGCAGGCGGAGCTGGAGCTTCTGCGCTCCGAGCTGGTCACCGTCAAGACCGCGCATGCTGAGGTTGCAGCCGAGAACGAGAGGCTGCGAATGGAGGCGCGTAAACTCGACCAGGAGCGCCAGCGCGCCGATGAATCCGCTTCTGATGCGCAGGCGAAGACCGCGCGTGCCGAGGATGCGCTTCTTCGAACGAGGTTGGAACTGGCGGAAGCCGATGAGGAGCGCGCGTTGCTTGTGCGCCAGCTCGGCAATCTGCGCAAATTCATCTCCGATACCACTCCGGCTAGCGCGCTCCACCAGCTGGACGATGCTACCAGCAGCTCGTTGATGCAGAAGCAGAGCAATAGCAGCAGGTTTAGTATCTCTAGCTTTGCGTCCAACTGGTCTGCTATCCGCGGCGCTATCACCAGTCCGCGCCAGTCGATGCAGCAGGACCTTGCCCCTCCTCCGTCTTCTGCATCGGCGGCAGCTGTTCCCAGCCCCAGCAGCAGCAGCAGCAGCAGCAGCAATGGCAGCGGCAACAATGGCTCCGGCTCGACTCATCGCCACTCTGTCATCCCAATGGCCATGCTGCACCGCAGCAAAACGTCCCCGCCCGCCGAACTTCTTACTATGCACCACCAGCATCAGCACCAGCACCAGTGCCAGCCCAATCCAAGGCGCAGCGGATTCAGCGCCGATGGCAGCAGCGCTTCTTCCTCTTCTTCTCCTTCCGCCGCTGGCTCCTGAGCCTCCCTTCTCCATTCTCTAACCTACTACACCACCTCCTTCCCATTCCTTCACTCGTACTTTTAAAAGACATTGTCTGTTTTGCTTATATATATATAGCTCTAATAGCAGAAGATAAAGAAATGGAAAAGAAAATGAGTAGCTCCCACTACCACCAGCTAGGCAGCCATGCCCATGCTCTCGCGCAGCTCGGCCAGCTCATCGTCCTCGTCGGAAACAGCCGCGGCCTGCTGCCTCTGCTGCTGCTGTGGCTGCGGCTGTTGGCGCTGGCCTTGCTGGCCCACCGACGTAGCCGGCGCATTAGGCAGAACCATAGGAGCATGCTCCGCATCGAGGAGCTTCTTGTCAAGGACCTCCTGCTCGAGCTCCTCGAGCTCGGCGTTAAGTTCGTCCTCATCCAGCTCGGCACCAAACAACTGGGGCTGCGAAATAGCGTCGGAGATCTCGTTCGCCAGATCCATCTGCTCGCGGATCTCATCCATCGTTTCGTCAACCTTATCGACATTAAGGTCCTTGTGGATCCCCTTCATTGCCTCGGCGCCGGTCTGCATCGCCTTCATTGTTTCCAAATTAACATTGGCCGCCTCGATTGTCATCACCTGCGATTCGAGCATCAGTCGCGAGCCGCTTATTTTCTCTACCTGCGTCTCCAGCATCTTTTTGCGTTTCAGCGCTGCCAGCGCCGCCATCTTGTTCCGCGTCGCATAGTCCCTGGCCTTGGCCAACTCTTGCTCTATTTTCGATTGCAGATGCGTTTCCCGCTTCTCCAGCATTGAAATGTTCTCCCGCAGCGATATGATTGCATCCTTGGGCGTCGATTGCGCCTTTGTTGTCCCGAAAAAGAGCTTCATTATGATGGTACAGAAACAATAAAGAAATGAGAAAGAAAAGGGGGGAAGGGTTTTACAAGTGGGTAATGAAATAATAATAATGATTAAGGTTGGTAATTGGAGAAGAAGAAGGCAAGTAAAGTGGGTGAGGGGTTCTTTTTTTTGCGTGTCTTTTGACTGTGCTTTGTGCTGGGTCACCACAATGTGGATCAGCGGATCAGCCTGATCAGTGGGGAAGAGAGCAAGGATATGCAGCAATGGGTTGCTGTTATTGTTGCTGATGCGGGCGTTTTGAAAAGACGCTTTTACTGCGAGGCAGCGTCATTGTCGTGGATTTCTTATTGTTTTGGTTTGTTTTGGTTTGTTCTTACAGCAGCATCTTTTGCATGCTGCTGCTGCTGCTGCTTCTCGAAGCCAGAAACCGCTTCCCGCCCCCCCCCAAAAGTGAAGGAAAAAGGACCGACAAGACTGGTTTGGCATACACTTCCTTTTTCTTGTTTTTTTCACTACTTTATATTCCAAGCCTCTCTTTTTGTTATTGCCACTTATTTCCTGGTCCAAGGAGGCCGCTTTTATATCCATTTTCTCTTGTCAGCTGGCCCGCCCATGAAGTACACATATCCCAGCGCCAACGAGTACCAGGCTTCAAGCCAGCAGCAGCAGCAGCAGCAGCAGCATCGGCCGCTGTCGCCGAGCAGCAGTATCGACGACCTGCAGCCATCGACGCGCGGGCGGTCGGAAAGCGACGGATTCCGCACAATGTCAGGCAGGTCATCGACGGACGACCGGGCGCCGCTGACTACATTCTTTGGCACGCCGACGTGGCAGCGGATGTCAACTGTTCTGCCGCAGGGAGTGCGGGATCCGCTCAACATCGATGAGCTGGAGCGCGAGGAGCGGCTGATGCCGTTTACGGAGATGGCGGTTGGCGGAATGGATATCGATTTCAGCACCGCCGACCTTGACCCGCCGCCGCGTATGCCTGCAGCAGCTGGCGGCAGCGCCCATGACTCGATGGTGTCCGGCACCTCTAGCCAGATCCACCACCTTGAGGAGCGGACGGCTGCGTGGGGCGTGAAGTCGGACTCGATGCGAGGCAGTCGCGTAGCCGCAGCAGCAACGGCAGCAGGCATTGCAGGCAGCAACAGCACTCCGTTGCTGGTCAACTACCACGGCAGCGGGCCGCCTATGCTGAGCGACAAAAGCAACGCCGACATGGGCGGGGCAGCCGCAATCGACGACGCCCACGCCATCAACTGGGCATACATGCAGGACCACAATCTGCGGACCGGCGGTCTGCCATCGCTGGACCAGGTGCTAACTCGTCGCACACGCGCGCCGCTGGCGTTGCGCGACTTCGCAGTGCACTGCTCCGTGCGCCAGCCGCAGGCGCGCAGATGGCTCGAGTTCTACATGGCAGCGCGCACGCATGAGAAGATGTGTCTGGCCTACGAGAGCGACCTGCGCCACGCGAAGGCTCGCAGCCAGTACGCCAGCCTCGACAGCCACCTCCTCCCGCCCGATGCGTCGCTCCACCACAGCAACCGCCAGTCGTCGCGCTTTGCGCCAGACGACGGCGAGAAGCAGCAGCTCCACGCTGACGACGACGCGACTGTGCGGCGTGCGGCAGCGCGCAGCGAGACCATGAAGTCGCTGTCGGGCAGGATCCGCCAGGACGGAGCTGGCGACCAGAGCGTGTTTGTTGCCGAGGAGCCGAATGCCACCGCCGGAGCCGGCCCGCGAGGCGATGCGCTCCGCCGCAGTCGCCGGCAGAGCTCGCACATGGCGATGCAGATCCAGACGGCGGCGGAAACCATCTTCCTGCGCTACTTCCGCGCAGCACTCGATCCGAACCTTCTGCAGCAGACGTCGTCGTCGGGGCTCTCGGGAATTGGCAGCGGCAGCGGAAGCAACCAGGTCTACGGCTCAGCGTCCGAGGCTGCCGCTGCGGCGTCGGCCCGTGCGCGCGGACTGCCTGGCCCGCGCAAGGGCAGGATAGGGTCGCTGAAGCGGATGCTGACGCAGAAGACCGGCGCCTACGCTAACCGCAATGCGCACAGACCAGACTTCGACGATCCGTACCACCAGGGCTACGGCGTAGCTGCCACCGACAGCGTCTACATCAGCCCCAGCGCTGCCAACGGCTCCCTCGGCTCCCGCGCGGCGGCGGCTGGCCGGCTCGGCTCGACCGAGTCGCTGACGATGTCGCGCGAGTATCTGAACACGCCAATCAACGCCGCCGCCAGCGGCAACAGCAGCCATCGTGCGAATGTGGGCGCCGGCACCGGCACACGCGGCATCATTGGTGCTGCATCGTCGCGGCATCACAACCACCACCACCTGTACTACCACATGCCGTGGCCTCCGGAGATTCTGACCGAGATCGAGCAGCGGCTCCTCAACGACGGCGCCGCGCTCGATGCGTCGCTTTTCTCCGAGGCGCTGCTCTACGCCTACGACGTGCTGGACACCTACTACTTCCCGATCTTCATCGCCGACGCTGTGTCGCGCAACGTCACCCGCGACCACTGCATCCTGCGTGTGATGTTTGCCTTTGTTCTTCTTTGGCTTGGCTTTGCCTTGCCGCTGGCTCTGATTCTCCTTGACCACGAGCCCAAGGCCCAGCGCGCATGGAGCGTGATTCCGCAGTTCGTCGGCTGGTGGAACATGGCCGTCGGCTTTGGCGGCTGCGACCTTCTGCTGGCTGCCATGCGCAAGTACCAGTCGCCAGCAATGAAGGACTCCGTAGTCGGTCAGTCCTCGCCATCCAAACCCACATCTGCTGCGGCTACTTCGGGGACCAAGAAGGCGTCTGTTGGCGATTGGCGCCGTGCCTGGTTTTCCACCCGTATCTCCGTCGACCCCACTGCTACCCGCATGGTCCGTGCCCGCAGCATCCGTTGGTTTATTGGTGCTATTGCCATGACGGCCATCAGCTCCGCTATTCTGTGTGCTGTGCCTGGGACCCACATTTACACCAACTGATTGGTGGTTTTCCTCCCCTTCTTTATTTCTTTTATAGTCCTCATAAGCATACGTTTCCTTTCTTGTCTGTCTATCAACATCATCTATTAACCTCCCCCATTCCGTCCTCTAACTATGTTAATGCTACTGTTTTCTGGGCATGGTTAACATGCAATACATTGTCAGTTTTACCATTCCATTAGTTGTAATGTATGGAGTTTATTAGCATAATATGTAGTTTAAGAAGATGAAACAGCTGCAGAATATAGTTCAGTCAAAATACAGTTTACAGCTGCAATTCCAGCAGACCCCCTCTACTTGGCTCTATGAGCTTGCTTACAACGATTGAAAAACTTGACAAGCCTCTGTTGCATCATGCTTTAGTTGACTCTTCATTACAAGTTGTTGTTGTAACCCATGTCCAACTCTCAAACCTCTTTTTTCTCTCTATTCCACAGAACAACCAAAAGGACGCATTGTTGTTTAGGTGTGGTATAATATAAGAGATATATTGGGGTCACTGGAAAATGACTAAAGGAAGCCAACCCGGATTCCACCTCGGATCCTGGGGGGATGGGCTATATATATCCAACAACACTATGTTGATTTAATCCTATGACATTAGGTGTATATTTACCTTGGCGCATTGGGCATATTGGTCCAGCTAATGGGTTTACTCTTTTTAGGCAATCCATTTGGGTTTAATTTTAAGCCCGCACCAGTATTTCTTGCTTTATAATCATCTGCACTTATTGGCTTGAACATACATGATCCACATCCTTTGCATGGGAGTAAGTCCATATCATTTTCCTTGACTTGTATCTTTCCACAGCCCGAACATTCATATCTGGGATTGGTTTTTGAATTGTCGCTGTTTTTGATGCCATATTTAAAGTAATACTAATTCTACCGACTATGTATGTATGTGCATAACTCTTTATATCCTAATGGGAAACCAAGAAATAGAGAAAAACTACTCCAATATGCAGGCAACGTGGTTTATACAACTGTTTTATTATGATTTTGCCCAACATTATTCCATATCAATTCATCAATGCTTGGGTAGAAATAAATTAAATTGTTGAGGATAATAGAAAGTAAAATGTTTAACATAGTAGGAGAAAACGGATATTACCGTCATATTGACGCTAGTGGTTAATTGGAAATTGAAATTTCAATATCCAATTACATATACATTATCGTATTCTTTTTCTATTAGCTGGAGTTATTGTAAACTTAGGTTTTCTCAATAATCCTTTTTTTAATAATAACTATTCCAAAAGACTCGCTAACAAAGCTTCTCTCAAACCATAGAATAGTGGTGCTTTTATAGCCACCGACTATTCTATATTTCGAAAGAATACAACTATTAGGATCACATCCTAATTTAAATGTCACTATTGATGTGTATTCGATGTTAACATTTGATCCAAATGTTAACATCGCCATACGTCATCATAGCAGGAATGCTGAGGAATGCTGAAAACAAAGTAATATGAAAACACTGGGAATGGCTTTTATTCTTTGTGAGATTTGGTATTCTGAATGTAGACAATTGATTGGTATACAGAATCAGCCAACACATTTATTTACAGATACCACCCTACTCCATAGACAAGGTACTGGGTTTATTTGCATATGTAGGCGAATTAGTGTTGAAAAAAGCTCTAGTATAAAATTCAATTAGATGTGTATTTTGGGTTGTGATGCCCATTAACTTTCTGTTATGATGACGTACGACAATGTTAATGTTTGGGCGGAATGTTAACATTTGATCGTACTCATATAATTCCGTATTAGGATGTGATCTAAATAGTTGTATTCTTTTGAAAGAGAATAGGATAGTCGGTGGCTATAAAAAGCACCGATATTCTATGTCTCGAGGGAAGTTGGGAAAAAGGGGGGCCTTTCTTGCATTTTTGTTTTTATATTGTAGAGTTTACAATACTTTGTTGCAAAAAAGATTCAGTGAATGAAAGTCTCTACAGGAGTCCATTTCCACATTTCTGCTTTGTATTGAATATATCACATTGTAAAAAGTGTGATCAGCTTCACTGGTTGAAAAGACTTTTTCCTAGAAACTCATAGGATTGATGGGTCCTATGAGCCTGCTCTTTTGTGTTATTTACTGTTTCTAAGCAGTTCTTATTACAAAATAGAACCGCTAAGCAGCCTAAATATAGATGTAGATAGGTAGAAGGTTAGCATATAAACTACATAGCATGGCTTTCTCCATAAAGTGTTGTCATTTTACAAAGTAGAATTTCACCAATGTACAAAACATGTTGTTTAAACAAAACATTTTTATAACCATAGACCTCAAAAGTTTAATTAGATTAAAATTTGGGGTCCTGTTGTATAGTGGTTCATTACGCTGCCTTTACACGGCAGAGGTCGCGAGTTCGATCCTCGCCGGGATCAGCATTTTGCTATTATTGTTTTTTTGCTTTGGCTCTTGGTGCATTAAAAGTTATTTCTAATGGTTCAATTCAGATTTTGACAAGCAACAGTTTTTCCCTTTTTCTTTTTGTAGATTACTTGTATTTTTATTCCTTCTTTCTTTCTGTTTTAAAATTCTTTGCATTGAACCTTGTAGATTATATTATTATCATTATTATCACACATTGAGAGAAGGAAATGGATGACGACGTTCCACCGTCAATCGCACTCCGAAGCTTCACATACAGCGGAGCTGGTAGTGGTAATGGCGGTGGCGGCGGCAATCGAGCAAGCCGAGTGTTCCAGCAGCTGCATGCGACCTCTGGAACCACAGCAGTTCCCGGCACACAACGTATACAGTTGTTAACACCACCGCCGGTGTTATCATCATCGCTGGGATCGTCATCGTTGCAGCCGGCTGTGGTTTCGCCAGTGTCGTCGTTGGCTTGGCCTCTGAGACGAAACAACACAATAACAACGGGGTATGGCGAACCGTCATCGTACATCAGCATGATGCCATCGCAGCAGCAGCAGCGGATGCGGCAGATGCAGGGGCCACCACCAAGCGAAGAAGAGGACGATGATGACGACGAAAGTGAAAACACACCACTGCTGCTTCCAGGACAAACGCAAACGCAAGCACCACGGTTATTATCTAAAGTACAGGCAAGAGTACGAACAGTCGTAGGGTGGTTGGTACCGCTGGAACCAGCACAGCGAACGGGAGTATTCAAAGCAGTGCTCGCGTACGCACTGGCCGCATTGTTTCCATTCGTTCCATTTCTGCGCGAATGGCTGGGGGATCCGGATTACATGGCACCGCATCTGGTGACCAATGCAACCATTTGGCTCCACGCAGCACGTACCCGCAGTGCGTTGGCGGAAGGCGGACTCGTGGGCGTGATTTGGGTCTGTGTTACTAGTTGTGTGGTGTACGCGGCACTTTATTCTGCAGAGTACTTGCATTGCAAGTACGCGGTGGCCCCGGCTGGCGGCATCTCGTCGGTATTGGAAGGAGGAGGAGGAGGCGATCTGCCCGATGCGCTGCCGCTTGCGATACAGAGCAAGGTTGTCTGCCTCGTGGTGTTCATCTTTGGATACAGCTGGTGCTTGGCGTTCTTCAAGGCAAACATCAACAGGGCATCGGTGGGGACAGGCACGGCGATTGCAAACATTGTGCTTTACCTGGTGATGCTGCGCGAGGCGCCGATAGTCAACTACCGAGCAGCCGCAACGGGCAGTTGTCCGAGTCTGAGCAAATGGCAGCATCGCCAGCAACAGCAGCATCGAGCAGATGGGGGCGATGGCGGTGGGCGGATGCCGTGGCCTGGCGAGGACGAAGACAGTCTGGCCGAGAGTGTTGGCAAGAAGGCAGAGCATATTCTGGTGGCAGTGCTCACAGGCATGGCGATCTCCCTCGCAGTCGGATGGTTTGTGCGGCCAACAGCGTCGCGCGCCCTGCTGCGCCGGAGACTGGGGTCGGCGTTCAGTTCGTTCCGCGACATATTGCCGCAGCTGCTGGCACCGATCGTGGGGGATGGTCCAGATGGTCCGGACCAGCTTCAGGACCATCTTCAGGGCCGTCGCCAGTCGGCCGGCAAGCTGCGCAATGCTGGCGCAAAACCGGCGGAGCTCAAGTCGGCGATCCACAGGCATTGGGAGCAGCTGCAGGCGCTGAGGACGCAGCTGGCAGCAGAGTCGCTGGATCCAACGGACCGGTGCGTATGGGCACGGCGCGCACAGGCGGGTGCGCTGGTCGGACGGCTCGAGGAGCTCGGCCTGCGACTCAGCAGCATGGGCTCGGGACTCGAGTTGCTGCACCAGGCGGCCGGACGGAGCGGGGGTGCGCAGCGGCAAGAGACGTATATGGCGGTTGTGCGTGGAATCCGTGGGCCCGTAGTGCAGCTGTCGCGTATGTGCGATAAGGCGCTGATGGCGATGCATGACATGGTGGAGGTTGCTTACTCGGCCGAGGCGGAAGCCGAGACCGAGGCTGGGACTGAGACGGTTGTGCGCAAGATCGAGCGACTGAGATTGGAGATGACGCACACGACACGCGAGTTCCACGCCAACTACAGCGCTGCCGTGCGCGCGCTAGACGAGGAGGATGAAGAGATTGGTGCTCCGGCAGCAACAGTAGCACCGGCTCCGGCTCCGGCTCCAGACGCGCCCGAGGAGCTGCTGTTTGCGGTGCACTTCTTCGTGTTCAGTCTGCGCGAGTTCGCCGACGAGCTGTACGACACATTGCCGCAGGTAGAGGCAGCATGCGTGCCGGCACCGCGCGCACGGCTGACAAGCGACGCAGTTGTGCCTGGGCTGCAAGCGCTGGCATCGTGGGCGGCACGGCATTTCCGAGCGCTGTGGGACACCGGCGCAACAAGCGATCTGGAAACACGGTACGAGTTTGCGCAGTTCGCAGATCCACGGTCGCTGCATACTCCGCGGCCAACAACTCGCTTCCAGCGACTGGCGCACGCAGTCTGGCGCGTGCTGATGTGGTCGCGCCAGCTCAACGCTCGCTTCGCAACAAAGTACGCGCTGCTGGTGACGGCGCTGTCGCTTCCTTGCTTCTGGAGCATGGACGTTTATGCTGCGTTTCGGCGAGAGCGGCTCGACTGGATGGTGATCTCGGCGGCCGCCATCATGGTGCCAACCGTCGGCGGATCGCTTGTTGTCAGCGTCTACCGCGTACTGGGCACCTGTGCCGGCGGTGCCGCAGCGTTTGCAGCGTACGAGGCGACCAGTCGTGCGCCGGCGCTGATGTACGCACTGGTTGTTCTGTTCTCCGTTCCGTGCTTCCACATCATGCTGCACGGCCGGTACCCGAAGATAGGCCAGTTTGCGCTGGTGACGTTTGGCGTGGTGCTTATCAACAAGCATGTTGCGCGCGAGGACAGGCTGGAGGGGATTGGTCCGCTGGCGGTGCGCCGCACGGCGTCGGTTGCGCTGGGCGTGGTTGCCGGTATGCTGGTGACGATGTACGTCTGGCCCTTCGAGGCGCGCGTGCGAGTGCGCAGGGCGCTGAGCTGGTGGCTGCTGACAGCGTCGCTTCTGTACGAGCGGCTGTGGAGCACGCTCTGGCAGCGGCCCGAGCCAGGCTCTGGATCTGGATCTGGGCCTGGCTCCGACGAGTGGGATCCGCTGGCCACCGCCGGCGACTACCTGGAGAGCGAGCTGGAGCTGCAGGCGTCGCTGGTCGAGATCCGTGCGCTGCTTGCGCTGACAGCAAACGAGCCGCGGCTGAAGGGCCCGTATCCAACACACACGTACGAGCGCATCACCAGCGCCTGCCAGCGACTGCTGGATGCGATGGTTGCGGCGCGGTGGGTTGTTCTGCCGGCCGAGGAGACGCAGGCGCCGCTGCTGCCGCCATCATCGCCGTCTCAATCGCTGTCTCTGGCGGCGGTGGAGCGCGAGCACCGCGACTCGCTGGTGACGCTGTCGATGTATGTGCTGGCGTCGGCGCTGGTGCTGAAGACGCCGCTGCCAGCCGTGCTGCCGCCCACGCAGTCGGCGCAGCAGCGCGTGGCAAGAGCAATGCAGGGCGTGGTGGATCTTCACAGCGGAGAAAGCAGCAGCGGCAGCAGCAGAAGCGATTCTCCGGATCCGCTGGCGGCGGGCGCGGCGCGTGCGCGGTACGTGTTCTACTACGCGCAGGTGATGCTTGCGTGGGAGGTTGTGCGCGAGCTGGACATCATTGGCGGCCAGATGCGCGCGCTGTACGGATCGTACTAGCGAATGCTGCAGCTCTTGCCTTGCAAGGAGAACCTCCTCCAGGGATATAGATGGATGGATAAATAAATAAATAATCAGACAGAGAAACTCAGTGAAGCTGCTAGATGTCCACGTTGCGGTCCTTGTGGCTGGCGCGCGTGTCGCGGGCGTCGTGGGCGACAAGACGGTTGAGCGCCGCCACGTAGGCGTTTGCCGACGCCGTGATGATGTCGACGTTTGTCGCCAGACCCGAGAACTTTGGCACTGCGCCGCTGGGCGCCAGCGCCGCCGAATCCGCTGCGTTCCCAGAATCTCCGTCTCCGGCGCGCGCAATGCGCACGGCCACCTTGCCCAGCGTCTCCTGGCCCTCGCTGGTGGCCGACACGTTGAAGCTGAGCAGATCGATCGCCAGCCCCGTGATCCGCTGGATCACCGAGAACACCGCCTCGATCGGCCCGTTTGCCGCCAGCGCCGCATCCGTGCGGTCGGCTGCCTCGACGGCATCGTGCAGCGTCACCGTCGCCGTCGGCGTGACGCCGATTCCAGTGAACACCTGCATCTGCTTGAGCGTGAAGCGCGGCGGATGCGCGCTGTTGCTGCTGCTGCTTTCATCTGCGGCGGCGGCAGCTTCCTCTTCAGCTGCTGCTGCTGCTGCTGCTATTCCACTGCTGCCGCGCGCGTCGGCTACCAGCGCATGCAGATCGCCGTCGGTGACGCCGGTCTTCTTGGCGTCGGCCAGCTGCTTGAACTTGCCAAACGCCGCCTGGAACTGCGCATCCGACAGCGCGGCGCCAGCGTAGCCAAGCTCCTCCAGCTTGGTCTTGAATGCGTGGCGACCCGAGTGCTTGCCCAGCGCCAAGTTGCCTGACGTGACGCCGACGTCCTCGGGACGAATGATCTCGTACGTCTGCTTGTTCTTCAGCACGCCGTCCTGGTGGATTCCGCTCTCGTGGAGGAACGCGTTGCGTCCGACAATCGCCTTGTTCGCCTGCACCGCCATTCCCGACAGATCCTCCACCATGCGCGATGTCGCGAAGAAGAGGCGCGTGTTGATTGTGTGGAACACCGGATACGCGCCCGGATGCGTGTGCACATTCATCACCACCTCCTCCAGCGCTGTGTTGCCTGCGCGCTCGCCGATGCCGTTGATAGTCACCTCGACCTGCCGCGCGCCGTTGGCCACGCCTGCCAGCGTGTTGGCTGTCGCCAGCCCAAGATCGTTGTGGCAGTGCGTCGAAAACGTCACCTTGTCGGCGCCCACCGTGTTCTCGCACAGATGCTTGATCAGCGACCCGTACTGCGCCGGGCTGTTGTATCCGACCGTGTCCGGGATGTTGAGGGTTGTAGCGCCGGCCTCGATTGCCACCGCAAGCGCCTCGCACAGGAACGCTGGGTCCGACCGCCCCGCATCCTCGGGACTGAACTCGATGTCTGCGCACAGGCTCTTTGCCAGCCCAACCATCTGCGCAATCTGCTGCTTGCACTGCTCGCGCGTGATCTTGAGCTTGTGCTCCAGATGGATGTCCGAAGTCGCCAGGAACACGTGGATCCGGTGCCGCGGTGCATCCTTGATTGCGTCAAACGCCGTCCGGATATCCTTCTCCACGCACCGCGCGAGCCCGCAGATCACCATTGGCTGCCCGACGCCCTGCTCCCGGCCCTCCATCAGCGGACCAACCTCGCGTGCTATCCGCTGCACCGCGTTGAAGTCGCCCGGAGATGCCACCGGGAATCCGGCCTCGATGATGTCAACGCCCAGGCGGGACAGCTGCTTGGCTATCTCAATCTTCTCCTCTGTGTTGAGCGTGACGCCCGGCGACTGCTCTCCGTCGCGGAGAGTCGTGTCAAATATGATGAGCTTGTCCTTTTGCGGGGTGGGCGACATGGCGAACAACGTAATCTAACTAGTTACCTTTGAGTAATAGCGATGGATAGATATAAAATCTCTGATAAAAAAGAACTTTAAAAAGAGGAAAATTAAAGCAGAAAAGAATGTGGTGGTGGGGGGCAGGTCCGTGCTTTTATATTTGTTTCGTCTTGGTCTTGGCTCCTTTTAGAGCAGCGGAAAAAACGAGAAAGAAAATCTAGACTGGTTGATTGTGACTCATCCACTCACTCTTCTTGCCGGCTCTTCCTGTGAAGCAAATAGAGATTGAGGACGTTGGAGCATGCAAGATAAAAAACAAGCTCAACCCAATCAGTTGTCAGCAAGTGAAGTAAAAACAATGAAAGAACAAAATTGACTCATTTTATCCCGGTTCCAAAAAGTGGGTGGGTCGTCTTTTTTGGCTTTGGGAACAACACGGGGTAAAAAAATTAAAAAGTAGTCACGCGCACGGCTCGTTAGGCTCCTGGTTGTGCCGACAGCAGCTCATCCGTGGGTTGGGGAGTGTGGCTCAGCTTAGGGAGAGACAGGAAGAAAAAAAGAAGCTTGAAGGATGACGATAGTGATACTTTTTCTCAGCGTATGCATTGAGCTTATCGTCCACTTTTTATTTTTCCTTCCTTCCTTCTTTCCTTTTCTTCTTTGCTATCTCTATCTATTTCACCTCTTTATCTCTTTCTAGAACTAGCTCCCCCTTTTTAGACCATACACTCCAATCTTTGCTACTAGATCAACGGGAATGCAGGCACTTAATCTGGCAAGGCGTCCGAATCTGTCGGCCACGAGATTCGGACGGCTGGCCCGCACATGGTACAGCAGCAGCAGTAGCAGCAGCTCATCATCATCATCATCATCATCATCATCATCATCACCATCACCATCACCATCATCAACAGCACCAGCATCTGGGTCGCCGACAAAGGCAGAGTCGCAGGCACTGTTTGACAGAATAAATACGTTCTGGTTTGCAGAGTCCGACAGACTGCACGCAGCAAACAAGCCCAGTTTTCAGCGGTGGTGGTTTGAACCATCGGCAGAAATCGACACCCAGATCAGCGAACGGTTTTCCGCAGACCACGCACAAGTGGTTGAAACCAAGGCGCATGTGGACCATGCGAAGGAGACGGCAGCGGGAACATTGGCGCTGATAGTGCTGCTTGACCAAATGGGACGCAACATGTACCGCGGGTCGGCTCGGGCATTCTCAGGCGATGCGGTAGCGCGGTCGTTGGCAATGTACATGGTGCGGCGTAAATTCCACCAGGAGCTGCGGCTGGTCAAGCGTGCGTTTGTGTATATGCCGCTGATGCATGCTGAGGATATCGAGGCCCAGGATCTGAGTGTGCAGATGTACACGGAGCTTGCCGAGCAGCTTGGCGAGGTTGATAAGGACGATGTGCGCTCCAATGGGTTTGGCGGTTACGCTGAGATGCACCGAAATGCAATCAGAGACTTTGGCCGATTCCCGAGTCGTAATGCCGCGCTGGGTCGCGAATCAATACCCGAGGAACTCGAGTGGCTTAAAAACGCTCCATTCTGACTGTGATTGACCGTCATCAACGCAATTGCCTTTGTTTTCTCTTTCCTGTGGGAATTGGTTCTCTCTTTCTTTCTTTCTTCATCGCTTTTGGATTTATGCTTATTGGAATTTTAATCCTTTTGATTTATACCCAAACCGCCCCCTTACCTTTGTCTTTTATCGCAGCAGCTCTATGAACACTCTTTAAATGCCGAGAAAGCCAACAGGAGGCAACAGCTACTATGCCGTTCGCTCTGGCCGCAACACGGGCGTCTACTTGTCGTGGGCGGAGTGCCAGCAGCAGGTCAGCGGCCATTCGGGAGCCGAGTTCAAGAGATTTGACAGTCCGGCGGCAGCCCAGTCCTTTATGAACGGATCGAACGAAGGCACCGGGTACGGAGGGTCTGGAGGCAGCAGTGGCCGTTCCGGCTACAGGTCTAACTACGGCTCCAGCTCAGGCTCCAGCTCAGGCTCAGGCTACAGGTCAAACTACAACCCTGGCTACAGGTCTAACTCCAACTACAACTCCGGCTCAAGCTACTCTGGCAGCAGTAACAACAACGAAACCGTCGTCTACACCGACGGCGCCAGCTCCGGAAACGGACGCGCGGATGCCAAGGCCGGATATGGCGTGTACTTTGGGCGCGGCGACTCGCGCAACGTGTCGGCGCCTCTGGAAGGGCCCCTCCAGACCAACCAGCGCGCTGAGCTGAAGGCAATCAAGACGGCGCTTGATCAGATGCAGGCCGACGACCCAGGTGCCTCGCAGCCGGTGCGCATCTGCACCGATTCCAAGTACGCCATCGACTCCATCACGAAGTGGTCGCAAAAGTGGAAGCAGAACGATTGGACCACTTCCAGCGGCGCACCTGTTCAGAATCAGGATCTAATCAGGCCGATTGTCGACCACATCGAGCAGCGCGGCGGCACCGTCCAGTTCACGCATGTTCCCGGCCACTCGGGCATCGATGGCAACGAGCAGGCCGACCGTCTGGCAGTCCAGGGCGCAAGAAAGAACATCTAAGCCAGCGTAAGCCGATATACTCCCGCTGGTTTGTCTTAATGTTTTGTCTTGGCTTTTGTCCCAGACCCAGCAGCTATCTTATTCCTTCTTCTGAATGTGCGCTTACCATGCACAAGTCTCAGTATCTGTGTTAACGTCAACGTCAATGCAAGTGTTGCTGCTGTCGGATGCGGGTGCTGTTGGTATTAGTAGTACATTGAAAGATAGTGAGAAGAATGAGACGAAACAAAGCAAGTCACGCTAAGATCCTCATCACGTGTACATTGCCTGGAGCACAGCTTCGCCAGGCAGCCGCATGTCGCGCACCGGCGCTATAGCAGGCGCCAGCATCCTGCCCAGATATAAAACCCGCACACGCGCGTCTGCCATCACGTGCCCGCGCTCCACCAGCTGCTGCTGGATCTGCGCAACCGTCGTGTCCGGCGCCAGCGCCAGCTCCACATCTTCTCCAGCGCACAGCCGCACAACAACGCGCTGTTTATTTTGCTGCTCTCCGTGCTGCGCCGATGCCGAGACTGAAGATGCTGCCGCCGACTTACCAGACCAGTTATCGTCGTTTTCTGCCAGGTTGGCTGGCTCATTGATGCAGTACTGCGGCACACGGTAGCACACGCCGCGCTCGTCGTAGGCTCCATCCACAAACCTTCCCGTCGGAACCGTCACTCCTATGCTGTCCAGAATCGCTGAAGCCAGCTGCGTATCTGTCGTACTTTCGCTGGCCACCCGCAGCGCCTGCCATATCTCCTTGCGCCCTCCATAGTACGGCGCCGTCTCCCAGAACTCGTTGCGCTGCCGCTCCAGCCCACTCCGCGTCATTCGTTGCTCTGAATTCCACCGCTCGTTGCCTCCAAAGTCAACGGTGGGTCCTGCTGCAATGTTTTCTCGTCCTGCTTGAGCCAGATAGCGCCCGCCGAGCCCCCGCTGCTGTTGCTGCTGCTGCTCCTGTTGTTCGTCATAGCTGTCTGTGGATGGCTGTGAAAAGCAGCTCCCCATCACGACAACCTGTCAAAAAGAATAGAATGAAAAAAGCGTATCGCTGGGCCCTAAAGTCCTCGTGGAGCAGCTATAGTAGTGTTGTTTGTTTCCTTTGCAAAAAAGGACCCCTCCCTTTTTCCCTTTGTTGTTGTTCTTGGTTCAAGTACTTCTTTATAATATCAATAGAATAAAGCTGGAATAATACAAACTAGTAAAATAGGAAAAAAATATAAAGCGAAAAAGCAAAACAATCCCACCTTTTCCCACCTTTCCCCATTGCAGTATAAATCCCTGGCCACGTGATTGTAAACATGGCCCCCTTTTAATGTTTTATGCAAACGCTCCATCACCACATTTACCACAATTAATTGTCTTAGCAATAAAAAAATATTATATATTAAAAATGTATCATTATAAATAAGAAAACCTGTATGCTTTGTAAAACAACAGCGGGGTTTGGTCTACTTCTTCAAAGATCTTTCCAATGTTTTGCCTTTTAAATAGAATGTATGATGAAAAAGTCTATGCATACAGTTTCTACAGCATATAAAAAGGTGCAATCTGCCTCTCATCTACATTTTACTTTTATTCTCTATCCATATCTACCCACAAGCATTTATTCCAATATAAAAACAAGAACAGTAGCTAATACAACCATGTCAAGCTCTAGCACCTATGAAAGAAAAAGAAAAAATGCAATGAATAAAAAGGAAAGAGAAGAAAGTCTAAAAATAATTGCCAAGCTTAAAGCTGAAAAAGAAGCAAAAGAAGAAAAGAAAAAGGAAAAAGAAAATAAGAAGGCAAAGAATTAAGATCAAGACAATGACAACTTGTTTGGCCTTCACTTGTTTTCAAACATTGTTCTTGTGTCCCAGTATAAGCACTGTTGATACAGCAGAGCACCTCACAAGTAGCACTTTACAAGCATTCTGTTGTTTCTTAATAAAATAAATTGAATATTCACTGAGTAAATGTGTTATTTCTAATGCTAAATTTTTTTTATTAAATATCATGTTATCTGTTATTGCTATTATCTCAAAATGGTGCTTATTAAAATTTTAGCAACTAATTTCTAAAGTTTTATTGTCTCTGATTTTCAAATGAACTAAGCATTTATTATTTCTATAATAAAACCAACAATTATTCTTTAATTTTCTTGGCAAATGTTTATTTAAACACTAAAAACATCTATTGAACAATTATTTATCTAATTTTATTATTACAATATTATCATGTTTTCTTTTGAGCACTTGATACTGTAATAAAGCTTAGCTTCGATTTCTAGTATTTTTATTTGCTTCTTGAGCCTCTCTTCCCCATCTATCAAATGTTCTATTATTTCTTCTTGCTGCCATTTTGTCATCAAATTTGTTATAAAGTTTGTTTACCCCGCTTCTTGTCCTAGCTTTTATAGCTTCAATTTTTTTTTTTCCATATTCATAGGTTAGAGGATTTGTGCTGGTAATTTACTAAAGAATAAATTGCAATGTTGTAAGTCGACTTTATAGACAAGAATTTAAAGCGATATGACTTTCTTTTTATATTAATTCGAACTGTAAATTCAATTAAAACAAAGTTAACAAAAAAGTAAAAAATAACTATTTATAAAACAAATTTAGTTAATGTGTCAAATGATAGATGACAGATAACTGACCAGCTAATAAGAATCACATGTTAATCATAATTTTAGTGTACTCCATTAAATATGTATAAAAATGGGCAGTTATATAAAAATAGCAATACATGTGACACCAGCAGGCAAACAGTGAAAAATAAATAAGAAATTAATTAATGTTTATTCTACATATGAGGCATGTTGTTAATACTTTTATTTCTATATAAACCAATAATTAGCTGTCCGCATGGTTTGCATATACATTAAAATTTTTTTATAGAAATTAATTAAACATGACTACATATAACAGCTGATAAACTCAATATGTCAAAAAATTGTTAATATAGGTTTTGTTATCCATTTAGAAAAGATTTGACTGACATTAATACAAAAAAGCAGAAATAATAATATAAAAGGAGAACAAAACTCCACATTCTTCTGCTTACCTTGTTTAATTAAACATTTTAAAGAATTTCTAATATTCCTCTTACTCAACCACAAATTAAAGAAATATGCCATTAAGTCTTGGGCTGTTATCTCACATTACAACAGATAAGCTACTGGATGGTTTAAATAAAGCAAATGAAGAAGAACAGCAGAAAACTATAAAACACCGTAAAAGCAGGGAAAAGAAAGACCAGAAAAATAAAGTTCAGACAGCAGCTAAAAAAGCTAAGAAAATTGTCAAGATATTTAGAGATTAATTGTCATGCTTGTAAATGCATTACACAACTAAGCTGCTTATTTTATTAAAAATTTAATTATCAATTAGGTTTATCAGGTTTATATCTAGAGCACCAATTATTCACTAATTAAACATGTTAATAGAAATGTTTATAAAAAAATAAAAAAGTAATGGTGAAAGTATGGACTGCCCATTTCAATAATCTGTTCTCAGAGAGGCTGTAAAGCAGCATGTTGGAATGAGGAGAGAGGAATGGTTAACTTGTCAGGTTGACTGGCTCCACTAAGCTAAACTGAAACTGGGAGGTTTAATATTAAGCCAATCTTCCTAAAAATTGCTGCTTGAGTGGCTCTCCACAACATAGAAATTATTTACAATTTTATACAGGCAATCGTGGCACATGTTTTTGTTGTCTTATAGCTTGTGATAACATCTGCGTTGTCACATGATTTGAGTGGAGACCAAGTTTAATGAGATTTAGCCTTGTTTACAGCTGGCCTAGTAACAGGGTAGTAAAATACCCTTTATCACAGCACTCGCAGGTTATTACTTTTCTTTTTATTAGTTTATTTTGGTTATTTTCCTTTAGTAAACAAGATAAATATTAGTCTTAAAGTTTTTCCTCAGTCTAGTTCTTTAAAATTATCATATATTCCTTTCAAAAATTTAATAATATGATTAAGATTGGTTTTGTTTTCTGTCTTTTATATCTGCTTCTTGAGCCTCTTTGCTCCACCTATCAAATTTTCTTTCATGCCTTCTTGCTGCACTTTGTTCATCCAGCATATTGTAAATCTTGATTTTCACAATAATTCTTTATATAATAAACTAAAGACTACTTAAACTTTTCTCCAACAATAGAATATCAGTGCTTTTTATAGCCACCAATTATTCTATTTCTTTAAAAGAATACAACTATTTAGATTACATCCTAATATGGATTGTATGTATTAATGAGTATTCTCAATGTTAACATTTGATCAGAATGTTAACATTGTCATATGTCATCATAACACAGCATATCTTTAAGCTTTTTTTACTTTATGCCCTGCCTTAGCTTTTATAGCTTAAAGTGTTTCTATCATATTTTAAAGTAGAGGTATTTTAATGGAAATTTACTAAATAAAAAATTGTAAAGTTGTTAGTTGACTTTGAAGACAATAAATTGAAAAATGCAGTTTATTATTTAATTTGATAGAATGTTGGGTTCCATTTGAACAACATTTATAAAAATGTGTAAAAGTTGTATATGAGGACAAATTTCAATAATGCATTAGATATTGAATGATAGAACTGCTAGTATAGGCTGCATGGCATTCATGTATTTAGTGTAGTTTATCTAATGAAACTGAATATCGACAAGTAAATTCAATAATATCACATATGTCACTGACATGAACACACTAAAACACAATGTAAAAAGGAATTTGAGCACTAAATGATGTCACACTTAAAATTGATATTTCCCAATATTTCTGTTTTCAGACATCATATTAATTTCTAACAATCCACATGGTTTGTATTATACTGTAAAATACATAATCAGAACATTGCATATCATGACAACATATATTAGCAGATAAGGAAACAAAGCACAATGAAAACTGAATATCAGTTCTGCTTTTATTTCAAAAAACGGAAATCATTTCAATAAAAAGTGTATAAGAAATATTATAAAAGAAAAACCAAATTCCCAATCCTTTTGCATATCTTATTCAATTAATCATATTCAATAATATTTCATAAACTATGGCTGATCAAGAACAAAAACTGTTTGACATATTGCTTAATGGTGATGTGGATAATGTACTGGATGGTTTAAATGAAGCAGAAAGAATACGACAGGAAAAAATTATGAAGAAAATCAAGAAACAAGACCAAAGAAATAAAACTCAAACAGATGCTCAAAAAGTTGGGCAAGCTTCCAAGGATAATTCAACTAGACATTAACAGTAAACCATAGTCTAAAATGTTGTTGGTTTATGGTAAAATAGAATATATGAAACAATATTGAAATTAAAGTGTGGTGTGTTGTTTGAAGTGTTGACAGCAGCACTATGAAAGAACAAGAAAATTTATTATGCTTGAATATTGTGACACACAACTTGGCTGTAAAGACATTCTGTGCTTATAACTGCTTTGTTATGTGACCTATCAAAGATTAGACTGGGGAGAATTTAAGTTCTGACTATGCATGCAATCATTATATTAAACAAGGCAGTATGATTTTCTCATTGTTGGGTCCTGCAGATTGTTAATTTTTATTTACATGGTTTATTTAGAGATTACTTAATTAATGAAATATAACAATGTGCAAGCTTGGATAAAGCCAAACCCCAACTAATGGAAATCAACTAAAAGTATAAAAATACTATTAAACTGTTAAATACTATCAAGTTATTAAACACTATTAAATTAT